>JAEIIL010001895.1:0-14758 GCA_018905715.1 Drosophila lini | reverse complement strand
TTTTTACAACTCAAAGGACTTGCTTTACTTATCGTATACGAATTTGCTTTATAAATGCGCTTTACTTTGAATGTTGGTTGTTTTTTGTAATAATAAATTAAGTATAATTGTATATGCATATATATATATATTTATTCATATATATATATCTATGTATATTGTGTAAGATATATGGCAAAAAATTTAACATTTTCTCAAAGATCACAATTCCTCAATTTAGCCATAGACTTTTAGACGAGAAAAATCTACGCAAATATTTGTGACAACTCGAAATCATCATTTTTGCACGCACACTCTCACATTGTTGGTGGGGGGTTGGGGGGTGTTAATAAACGAACAAAAAAATAATCAAAATAAACAAAGTGTGGATATAAAAAATAATAATCAAATAAAACATCCATCTATCTAGCTTTTTTCTTGGCTTACTCGCTACGGTGGGGATTTTTTGGGGGCAAGTCTAGGCACTCTTGAAATTCTTTAGTTCTTTTTGGGGTCAGCCATAGAAAAGGGGTTCCTAAACAGGTTATAAAATATATATGAACCGGGTTAAAAAACACCCTAGACCATGGCTAGCCCCTTTCGTTGTGAGTATTTGTGTGTGTGTGTGGGAGACTTTCTTCTTAACGTTCTTAAAAAAAATTTGCATAGTTTTTGCTTGTTCTTGGCTGACTAAAAAATAGTTAGTTGTACGAGTTAAGTTAGTGTAAGTGTTTAAATAAAATCAATCACAGTTGTTTGGGCGGAAGTAGTTTAGTTAGTTTTTTAAGTATTCGTTTTTTTCCTGGCCTAACTAGGTTTTCGTTTGCAGCTAAAGACTAAGGTTCTACTAAGCTTTAGTTGGTTAATTAAGTAGTGGTTGTATTTTATACTTGAGTATTTGTTGTCCTGCTTCTTACTCTCTCTCTCTCTCTCTCTCTCTCTCTAGATATATATATATATTCTTCCTCTGTATTTCCGTTGGTGTGTCCTTGTCCTACCGTTTCCCTTAAGTGACTAGACTGGGTTCTCTGATTATTTGAATATTCGTATTTGAGGTTAAGTTGCTTTCTCGCTTTCGTCCTGGTGTTAACATGACCTTGACTCTGTTAAGTTGTTACGTGGCTTCTGTTACTGTTACGTAATGTTATGGAATGTTTAATTGACTCTCTGTTACTAGGTGGTTGCTGTTACTATAAGTTGTTAAATGGTTATAAAAACTGGCTTGATCTTTGTCCTATTTCAACAGGCTTTAATTTCCTTTTGCTTGTCCTTCAGAAACTCTGGTCTCGCTCTGTTATCCTTTCCTGTTAACTGGCTTCTGTTAGTTTGACGTCTGTTACTGTTCTGCTGCTGCTGCTGCTGTTAACCTTTTCGGGGAATTCCCCTTGCTACCCATCCAAAACACTGTGATCGCACACCCACTTTTACTCTCTATGCAAATTTTAGAAACGCAGAAAAGATCCCTGCACCCAACACAGATACACCACAGCGTCGTACATCAAACTAGAGAGTAGAGTGTCGGCTTGACGTCCTTGTTCCTCCTCCACTTCCGTTTCCTGGCGAGTCTAGCTGGTCTTGTGCTGCTGCTGCTGCTGTTGCTTCATCATCACGGCGGGATCAATCACATAGTTATTGGCCTCCGCCAGCTGTTGCACTGGCAAGGGCGGCAACTTATCCTGCGGATGACGATGGCTTACAGTTGAACCCTTCCTCACCTTGCTCAAGGTGCCGCCTCCTCCGGTTGAGTGAGAGTTGCCATTGGTGGTGGCAGCACTCGCCGAGGACTGCGAACTGGAACTGGGTATCTCCTGTCCTGTTTTCGGGTTAACCATCACCTTGGTCTGCTTCAGCAGGGAGCGATCATTGCACAGAGCCGAGATGAGCGGCAGATCCAGATGCTTGCTCTTCTCCCTCAACAAGGCAATGTCCAAAGCCTGAGCCTGAGCCTGGGCCTGGGCCTGAGACTCGGCGGCCATGGAGGCCTGCAGCTGAGCCAAAATGCTGTTATTCCCACGGTTTAAACCCAAACCCAGACTCAAGTCTGGACGCGGACGCTCTCCTGCCCACTGGGCGCCACTGGAGGTCTTGGTCAGCGGCGAGTTGGCAAGGTGAGGATTCAGCGTAGGCGGTTTCCTGGGCGGCAGGAGGTTCATCATGCTGGCACTGGGCTTAGAGGGTACTGTAAAAGTTAAAAAATCATATGTTAGAGCCTTAGTTCAAGATCCTCTCTCCAGATTCTACTCACTTGGAGGTGGCTTTTCACTGGGCGCCGGCATTGGGGGCTTCTTGAGCCGCCTGTTCACATAGGGCGGCGGTGGTGGTGGCGGCAGGCGCTTCCCCTTGGGCAGCGAGTCAAGCGAATTCAGAATATTATCGTCTGATCGCGATCGTGCAAACATCGAGGAGGAGGCGCCCGTGCCCGAGGCAGCCGCCGCCGCTGCTGCTGCTGCCAGGGCAGCCGGATGGAGGGGCGGCGGTGGTGGAGGCTCATACGAGGAGCACAGGCTGGCCATCGAGGGCGAGTACAACGGTGAGTAGCCCGCTCCCGGCAGCTGGACATACGTATCCGACAGATTCTGGGTGGAAGCGTATCTCGAGTGGGTGGACAAGGTCAAGGGCAGGTAGGGCGTGCTCCTGTATATCGCCGGAGCCACCTGCATGGCCAAATAGGGATGATGCGGCGGCGGTGGTGCTGCCTGGGCCATGGCTGCCAGCAGGGAGCCCTGCTTGGCATCCAGATACTCCTGCTGGCTAACAGCCGGATCCTGGATGGGATAGATCACGTAGTCCACGTCGCTGTACAGCTGCTGCTGGTACAGCTCCAGCTGCTTCCTGGCCAGCTCCCGGCCGTAGAGATGACTTGCCGCCGCCAGGTGCGAGTGACTGGGCGGCGGCGGTGGCGGCGGCTGCCTGGGTAAGCTGGGCGGCGGTGGGGGCAGAAACTGACGCGGCTTGATCACCGGCAGGAGCACACAAGACTGCTGGTGGTGCAGCGAGGCCGTGCTCTTGTGCAGCCCGTAAGGAACTATCGGTATCCCAATGGCGGCCGATCCCGAGTGCCGGTGATGAGCCGGCGGCGGCGGCAGGTGGTGGTGATGCAGCGAGGCCTGGGATCCGCCAGCATAGTTGGAGTTGTGCAGGGACTGCTGACTCAGCTGGTGGCTGCACACCGAGCCACTGGAGGAGGCGGCCGAGGAGCAGTGATGCGGCGAGGCATAGCTGGGCTTGGCTCCATCCGGCAGGAGGCTGGTGTGGGCCTTCAGGATGCTGATCTGGGGTCTCGTGGTGATAAACCTGGCCGTCACCTCCTCGGACTTGAGGGAACTCATCGAACCGGCTGCACTGGGCGCCGGGTTGGCCGAGGAACTCACCGATATCAGGGATGTGGGCCGGGGCTTGCTGGAGCTGGGATATGGCGGAGGATCACGGCGACGTAAGGCAGTTGGCGGTGCAGGCAGAGGTGCTGGCGGTGCTGGAGGTGCCTCCGGCTTGGGAGCCACCACAGCTATGGGTTTGGGTGGCACTGGCTTGGAAATCGGTGGACCACACAGACCCGTCTTCTCGTGACGGGCACTGTAGGGCGGCGGCGGTGCTGGGGGTAGCTCCTGCTCCGTGTGATCCTCCTCCACGCCTCCCTGATTGCCCAGCGTCACATAGTCGCAGTCAGAGTGAAGGCTGTTGGACACCGTCTTTCTGCTGGGATAGGTTCCTCGGCCCACAATCAAATCGGTTAGCTCCTCGGCGGAGAGCAGAGAATGCTTGTTGTCCGTGGGATCACTGCCATCGCCACGGAAGGAGCTGCCCGTGCTGATGTTGGAGTCCGAACGCAGTCGGAACTCGGCTCGCTTCTTGCCATCCACAGAGTCCGGATGCGGCACATGGTTAGCCTCCAGTTTCTGCGGCTGAAACATACCGTAGTGCGAGCTCTTCTCCGACTCGGCCATCTCCGAGGACTGTCCGGTTAGCTCGCTGCTGTGCATCGTGTAAACCCCTGAGGTTTCGGTGGGCGGTGCCCCATGGGCCAAGGTGTACACCCCGGACACACCAGACACACTCTCCGTTTCCTCTCGCGCCGAGGTGGAGAGAAAGTCCTCGGGATTGGCCTCGCTAAGGGCGGAGTTCTGGGCGGTGTGACTAAAGCCCAGCTCCAGGCTGGAGGAAGTGGAGTGCACTGGCACAGGAGCACCTGTTGAGGAGGCTGTTCCACCTCCTCCATTGCTAGTTGGTGACGTGACCACCACCGTGCTGCATGTGGAGGAGCACTGGGAGCCAATGTTGTGCTGCGAACTAGGTGAGTCCGTGGCCGTTGACGAATCATTGGCCGCTGTGCCCGTGGAGCTCCTTTGAGCCGAGGAGTTGGCCAGGGAGCCTGCCCCGTTGGAGTTGGCATCCGGTGGCCTCACGCTCAACGCGGCCAGCTGCTCTTCCAAATCCTTCAGGGACATCTGGCCCACGCTCGAGGTTTGCCTGCTCACACTGGGCCGGTCAAGGAGATGAGCCAAGGCTAGACTTTCCGTCGAAGGAGCTGCCAGAGGAGCAGGCGGTGTATTAATCATGATCTCCAGCTCATCCTCGGAGTGTACACGATCGCTGACAATGCCGGAGGTGGTGTTGGAACTGGTGCTCGAGATCACCGAGATGCGCTGCTCGTTCTTGCTTTTGTAGGGCAACAGGAGGCTTCGGGAGCATGCATAGCTGGCATGCAATCTCTGCGATTCGGCTGCCTCCTCCTCCTCGCGCTTGGACACCTCCTTCAGGCGGGCCGCCAGCTTCATGCTCCATTGATGGGTGTCCTTGCAGAGGGTCAGCAGGAGCTTGTTCTTCTCATCGGAGGCCGCATAAAGGGTGATTCTACTCTCCCCGGAACGTATTTCAAACTTTTTCCGCTCGAACGACAGCTTGGTTATGTTCGGCCAAAGGAAGGTAGTGGCTTCCGGGCTGGAGGATGACGAACTGCTGCTGGCTGCCTCCCCTCCCAAGATCTTTATGCCCTTGGCGTAGACCACAAACCAGGCACTGCCCGATCCCTGCTCACTCTTGGCCAGCCTCATCCGGTAGGTGTGGGCATTGATGGTCTCGTGCAGACTGCATGCCTGCTGTATGTACAGCAGCTCGGCCTCCGGCGTGGCCATGCCCAAGTGCTCCCGGTGGCAGGCTCTCAATGCACTCCTCGCCCAGGGAGTGTGCAAGCCACTGGGCAGATAATCCTCTATCCGAAAGTAATCCGCTCCGTTTGTGGGCAGGCTGGGTGGCAGCGGTATGGATTCCCTCTTTGACGTAGAAGCCACATAGGTGGAGAGCCTCAACATCCGCTCATTGGCACGCTTACTGATCTTGGGTAGAGTGGTGGTGGCACTCAGGCCTCCTCCTCTTCCGCCGGAAGATGAGGCCTCCTCCCCCGAGTCATCCTTGGAGTTGCTAGTCCCAGGCGGAGCATCACCCAGATCGGCCTGAAGGGCCAAGCCAGCCAGGAAGACCAGAGCCTGCTCGGCCTGCTCGCGGGGCAGGTCACGCTGCAGGATGTTGTGGCGCAGCTGCAGGTAGTAGTTGTGGCGGGAGGTCTCATCTTTCAGCATGAACGGACTCTCGATGTAGAACTGCACGCGGAAGTGTAGCTCCAGGAGAGGTCGTCCATTGGCATCCAGGCCCTGGTGGGGGGAAAAGGATTTATGGATTAATTCTGAGGATCAGGTGGGACTTTGTAGAGTTGAGCTACTCACGTGGGTGTGCGAGGATCGCCAGCTCTTCGGGCCGTATTTGGAGAGCTTGCTCTCGGGATCTGCAAACATGTACTCGCCATCTGCAACGGGATTCGAGAAAATAAAAGTTAAATTAGTTAAAAATTAAATAAATTTATACATAAAATATTAAATTCATCATAAAAAAGAATCCATTGACAAATCCTGGGCTATAAACTGGTAAACCTGAATATCCCCTCGGTTGTCAAGTTAAATTCCAACGAATTTCCGGTTGCCAGGCCAGGAAACCTTTTTGGCGCGCAGCCGCCAAGGTCGCTAATCAAAATTTTAAATGAACTTTCGGCTATGCCTGGGCCAGGCTCCCATTCGTACCGGGACCAGACTTCTCTGTCAGTTTGTCAGGCAATAAACAAGCAGCCCATTGACATCGACAAGAGTCTGGAGACGACGACGACGATCATGATGATGATGACGACACGTCAGGCTGTCAGGGAGCGAGAGAGAGAGCAGGGTTCGGGGCAGGGCTTCCATCCCAAAACCGATCCCCATCCAGCAGAAGAAGGGCCCCCAAGGGCATGTCGGGTGAAACACCAACAACAACGAAATCAACACACACTTCATCGAACGAAAAATTGGAATTCCTGCATACGAAATGAAGAGCAGCAGCAAGATGAAAAATAATAATTATGAAAAAAAGTCAAGGGGGGTGGGCAGAGGGGAGGGCATGGAATGGAGGCACAGCATCCAGCAGAAGCAGCAGCAACAATATCATAATAATCATCAGCGGCCGAATAAGTGCCTATCAATGACGACGTCGTGGACCGGAGTTGGAGTTGGAGCTGGAGCTGAAGCTGGAGTGGAAGTGGCAACAAGTGGACGGCCAGGAAAGAATAGGTATTCGAGTTGGAGGCACTCAGAAAAATACGGGGTCTATTCCCCAGGAAAATAGTTTATAAACTAAGATAAGATGGCACACAAAAGAGACTTTATAAAGAAAGTTGCCAAGGCTAACCTCTACCTTCCTTTTCAATTAATAAATTTAATGCTAAATAAATAAATCAATAAAAAATTCCCTCAAATTCTTTACATGCTCCCATAGCTTCTTATGTTCTCTTCATGTTCTCTAAATATTTAAGCTTTTTATTTAATACATTAAATGATTTAATCAACTTCTATCCCAAATAAAATCTTTAAAAATGTATACAAACTCCCATAATTTCTCATATTCAATATTTCAGATGTTAATTAAATAAATTAAATATCCATAAATATCATTAAAAAATTATACACATTCCATTAATAAATTCCCTTAAATTCTCTACAAGCTCCCACATTTTCTCAGCGTGTAAAAACCAAGTCAGAGCGAGAGCGAGTGTTGCATACCAAGCCCAAAACGCAGCAACAAAAATATAAAAAAAAAGAGCCAGAGAGAAAGAGGAGAAACACAAAAAAAAAAAAGAAACAGGTAAAAAGACAGGTAAGCACTGAGCGCTGGAAAAAAAGAGGCAGCTGAAACCCAAGTCGTTCGGTTTGGTTTTGGTTCGCAGTTTCCGAGAGAGCTCCAGGCCGAAACTCCAAGCGATTTCTTTTCGCATTCAAATTTCACCCAACTCCTGGCCAAAATGGAATTCCTTTTGGCCCAAGAAAAACCCACTGCCTGGTTCTAAGAGCCAGAACACGGCAGGTGTGAAGGCCAGCAGAGAGGTTTGATCTCTCTGCGGTAGCCAGTCTCTGTCTCCGACTGCCTGCCCTGATGGATCCTCACGCAATCCCAATACCAATCCCCGCCCCCGCGGCAAAAAAAAAAAACCTAATAATTAACATATTTTCCATCGCATTCCTCAGCGCTCACAATTAACACGCACGCACACGGGACTGAGGACTGCGGACTGTGGACCGAAGACCCAAGACTGAGGGTTGAGGGGCAGCGAAATAAATCTTCAATTTGAAACACATGCAACACAAATTACAGCCTCAAAGCAGAGGCAGCAGGCAGAGGCAGCAGGCAAAGGCTCATCAAGCCGAGGAATTCCAGCTCGAGTTCAGGTGAGGTGAGAGCCAGGTGAGCTGAGGGGCAGGCATAATAACTGGCGAGGAGTAGGAGCAGGAGGAGGAGAGCAGGGTCTGGCCACGGAGACAGCTGCGCCCAATGCCATGGCCTGGCATTCTTCAGATTCAGATTTATTTTCCAAAAGGTCTCAGTCCGAGTTTGAGTGGCCATAATAACCAAAAACAAAAAAAAAAAACCTAAAGAATAAAGTCAGACGAAGATAGAACTCGACGAGGGGATGCCCTGGAATGTGGGTTAAGGATGTAAATAAGATGAAAAACTGCGACACTATAATATTTAAACATGAAAATGTTGAAAAATGTAATCGTTGTTTTTTATAAATAATTAATTATGTATATTTATACCCATTTTTTATAGGATTCATACCCTTGCTTTCCCTTTTATTTTAAAATACATTTTAGGATCTTGAAAATATTTATAAAATAAATCCAACAAGATAAAGATTGTAATTTTAAGTGTTTTCTTTGGAAAATAATAGATACCTTGGAGTAAGCTTAAAAACCCAAAAATAGTTCTTTAAGTAAAAAGATTTTAAAATAAATTAAAGGATATGTTATGACAAAGCCATCATTTTTTTACGGTTAAGTTATCTTAAATCTTGAGGTCATTAAGTTTAAAGAATTCTCTTTTTTTTATTATTTTACTAAAAAATGTATGAAAATTAAATAAACCATATTTGATGACAAAGTTAAAAGTCTACATTTTTGCATTTAGAATTTACTTTGTTTCAAGATAAATATATAAAAAAAATATTTACAAAAAATACTGTAAGCTAAAACCCACCCAGAAAACCTCCTCAAAATCCCAGCCTTTGAGCATACCCTTGCTCTTATACACACACTCTTTTATAGGATATCCCCAAGAATGGACAGCCTCGAAGATAAATATGTGTGTGTGCATTGAAACTGGCTGAAAGAGAACGAACGAGCGGACGAAAAAAAAAAAAGAAACAACATAAAACCAAAAGAATTTTAATTTCCGATGTTATCAGATGCACGCAGCTCGAAGAGGCAAGGCAGGAGAGGATCAGGGGCAGGGGCAGGGGCCGGGGCCGGGGCATGTGGCAGCTCGGCTGCAAGGCCGACCGTCGTCCAAAGATTGAAGACTGAAGACCGAAGACGAGGACCGGCCAACGCCATATAATAATGATTATGAGCCATTAACATTAAATGGAAAAGAAAATGCTGGTCTACAGATTACAGCTACAAAGGGGGCGGGGCCCCCAGAAGGAGCGCAGAGAGATAGAGTTTTGTGGGGCGGAGAGAACGAACCCAAAGGGTACGGAATGCGGCACAGGAATCCGAGCAATGCGACAGCCTAAAAATAACACCATGGATGAGGAGGAGAGATATGGCCGACGACAATGTTGCCAAATTGCCAGCGGCCATCGGAGTGACCGAGCCACCACCACTTAAAGATGCATCTTCCGTCGAGGACCAAAGCGAATTTGCATAAAGATGAAATTTATTGACGCTGGCTGGCCATAAAATTGAAATTCATTTCCATTTAGCGAAGAAGCGACATCATTTTGGCAGCTCTTACTCGGTTTTGGGGCATTGAAAAGGGAAGACAATCAAAAGATTCAGGCAACAAACTTGCTAAGGAGAAGGAATTTAAATAATTATAAAATGGAATATATCAAAGTCTGCCAAATATTTAAATATTTAAACTTCTTCCCATATTTTCACAAATTCAGGGTTTTTTTGGATGAAAGATACAAGGCTGTTAGAGAACCAAGAAACGCGGTCTTGCTGCCACAACCGCATGCCAAACTCAAGCACACATACAGAACACACCAAACAACTGACATTGGCAGGAATCCTTGGCCACAAAACCCAAACCAAACCCCAGCACTAACACACACATACACGAGAGCAGAATGCAAACTGCCAATTTCATAGTTGAGCCAGAGGAATCCTCCTCTGCTTGTGCCACAGCATCTTCCTCCTCCTCATCGTCCGCCTTCTTCGAGGCAAGCGAGGACGTTGGCATGCCCAACCCCATCTTCAGATTCAGTTAAAGCCGCAGCTTCAGCTTCAGTTCGAGCTCCAGCTCCAGCTCCAGCTCCAACTTTAGCTCCAGCAGCGACTCCAACTTCAAACTGCATACCAAATTCTTTGCTGAAGATGTTGAGGCAACTTCCTCGCCGCTCCTCACCACCGCTTGCCACCTTGAATGCCTGCCTCTTGCCACGAAATTGATGCCAACCAGATTCGAAAATTTACGTGTTGTGTTCTTGGGCTCTTGCTCTAACCATGGTAACATGAAATAAGGGGTACAGACGAACAGGGATTTAGTTAAAAGATCGATTTTTTATAGACTTTCACGTGAAATATTGTGTATTGTGTAAAACACAGTATGTATCTATTTATAGTTTCGGCAATCATTACTTAAACCTGCCTTAAAAAACTTTTTCTAATTCTTTTTTTACTATATTTACTATAATTTCTTCTATTAAAAACTCTTTCTCAAGAGTAATAGAACTTCGTCTTTAATTCAAATAAAATTCTTTGCTCCTTTCTCGTTTGCTCTCCCCGGGACTTGTGTGTCTGTGTGTGTTATTGTGCCTTTGGAAAACGCATATATATACGTATATATATCTCAAGCCAATGCCAAAGACGCTGTCTGCTCAGGCTCCAGCCTGCAGCCTCCATCCTCCATCCTCCATCCTCCGAAACTCCAACTTCAACTCCAGCTACGAAGGCAGCCTCGAACCGCCGCCATCCTCCTTGGCTGTCGTTCGATTCGTTTGTGTTAATGCAACGCGCGACGGCTACCTGAATTACTGAACACGCGTCTTGTGTCTGTTCCCTGCTGCCCTGCATCTCCTCCTCCTCCAAGCCGAGGCCCCTCTTCTGTATTCCTGAAATTGTTTGTTCGCCATGAAGGCGACGCGTTCCCTGGCTTTTTGTTCGTTTTATGTGCCATTTTTCTTGGTGTTTTTTTTTTTTTTTTTTTTTTTTGCTGTAGCTCCGCTGTGTGTTGGTATTTTTATGTGTTTTGGCAGATCGCTTTGGCCAGAATGGAGGATGGAGGCTGAATCTCCTGCTTCTCGCTGCTCCTCGCTGCTGCTGCTGCTGATGATGATGAGCAGCTTTTAGAGAAGACTGGTTTATGTTTATTAGTTGTACTTTTCGTGCCTTATCGCTGGCATTTTGGCTACTCTTCATTTGGACACATCTGTAACCTTATCCTACACAGAGAAATGCCCACTCCCTAGGACTCACCTATGAGCACAGCCAGACCGAAGAGTTCGGTGTCCAGCATCCCTTGCGTGGCAAAGTGCAGACATGTCTGCGTGTAGACCTCTCGAACGCGGCTCTTGGCATCGACTAGGAAGTACAGGGTTTTCGGCTGCTGCTGCCCCAGAAGTCTGTAAAGGAATTTTAAAGAATAAATATTAATATTTGTAAAAAATATTATTTAACAAAAGACTCACCTCAGGGCCAGGAATCGCGAGCCTGGTGATAGTTGCTCGGCTGAGGACGCGCATACTTCCAGGGGCGCGCTGACGGTGCAAAATGCTCGCATGCTGCATCATTTTCCGTATACAGCGCGCGCGTTTGAAATATGTTCCTATTTGGGATGAAAAGAAATTAAGGAAAAATAGGTTAATATTTAAGAATATCAGGGGGTTAATTTATGGTAAAGAAATAGAGAGACTTAGGAAGTATTTTGTACTAGAAAAATCAAAAGAGAAACTCATGAAGTTGCAGGATATTTAAGGTATCCCCTTAGCAGCTTAGTTACGAATGCAATAGTACTTCTAAATCTATTTTAAAATTCTCTACAAAAAATTCCTAAGAACTCCCAGTCTCCTCTAATTTTACCAGTGTAAACTTCGACTTTCTATCGATGGTTAATCACAGCCTAAAACTCATCTATTGGACACATGATATGAAAATTGGTTTTCGAAGCGCTCCAAATTTTTACGATTGTGATATACCATCACCATTCCGGCGATAAACCATTCCGGCGATGAAATTTCATCGCATTCCGGTGATACGAGCTAAAAAGCCAGCAACAACCAAGTGTTCAGGCGTCCAAGCGTCATTTCTAACCGCATTTCTGGCTCATCAAATGCCGATAAAGCTGCCGCAAGATCGGCTCGGTTAGGCACCATTCTTTTATATATTTTTTTTCTCTGGTGTTGTTGTTTTTTTTTTTCAGGCAAATTGATGCCGCTGGAGCCGCCCCAGACGGACGCTGGAGCGAAGAAGCGGTGGCGCCCGCCTCTTTTGGGCCCAAACCGACTGCCGAACAATTTCACCAATCAATAACGAAAGACTTAGGCGACAAACTTGATTAGCGGCCAGGGGACTCGCACTCGCACTCGGACTGGGGACTCCAACTTGGTCTTGGTCTTGGTCTTAAAAAACTAAATAGCCAAAGACTCGAGGCGGTGCGTGCGTGGCAGCCAGGCAGGCAGGCAGGCCTCCCCCTCTCGATGCGTTGCGCATAAAATTATTAAAATTCAGTTAAAGAAAGTTCCAAGACAGACTCAGAGAGAGAGAGATAGAGAGACCGAAACTGGCCCCGCCGTGATGAAAGAAAAGTATTTTATGCATAAATTAAAATCAAATCGAATCAAATCAACTTTTTGTGTTTAGAGCCGAGCGCCAGCGACTACGGTTTCTAACTTCAGCCCGATGGAGACGCATAAATTTCAATATTGGCGCATTTTCTGTGTCTAATAAATTTCAACGTCCAATAAATTTATTCAGAGTCAAGTCCGAGAGCCCGGAGTCGAGTCTCGGGAATCGAGAGTCGCCAGGGAGAAAGAGAGAACAACATCTGCAGGCGAGATAGTTGGAGTGGGATGACGGCTTTGGAGTTGGAGAACCGCCCTGACTTATAAATATATGATCAGACCGATCCAAGGAATGCCTCTCCGCCCGTTCCGTTTGCCTTCCCTACCAAAAGTGATCATCAATCAAAGCTCGCATTTGACATAAATTAGAAACCAAAGAATATCTGGGAATACTGGCAAACAAAACTCTTCTCCCCCCTCCGATTCACCCCTCCTCCTCCTCCGAAAAAAGCTTTTGAAAAGCAATTATATTTTAAGCCGATTTCCATGCGCACCTTGGACCGGGCTAAGGTGATCTGGAGAACAGGCTCTTTATGCCAGATCACTGTTGGTTACGAAACGAGAATCGGAATTCCAGGTACCTCTCTGTCCCTGTCTCTCTCCCTCTTTCTCTAATGTGTCTCGCGATTGACTTATTACCGAGGAATTTATCGGTGAAACACAAAAAATAACAACATTGTTGAGGTCTCAAGAGGAACTGGATTAAGTGATCACTCAGAGTCCGGGATATTGAGTGATTTGAGGCGAAAGGGAAGGGATTTTGAGAGACTTAAAATAAAGCAAAATAATAACTAAGCATTTCAGGTAAGTATTTAAAGTAAAAATTAAGGAAATCACCTTCTTATCTTCAATCTACAACTAAAAGGAAACTAATAGGAACCTAATCAGAGCTCACTATACAAATAAATACCTGATAATAATATATTCTAGACTCAACCAATAATCAATCTTTCCCTGGAACTGTTTATTCCACTTAAACATAATAAACTATAATGAAGATCAGCCATAAAAGGAAATGGCCTGATAACAATAAAAGGAAACTAATTAGAAGATTGCCATCGTAGCTGGCAGGGAATTCCCAAGGAAACGAACCAACCTGGCCTTAATGAGAGAGAGAAGAGAACGTTTAAGCGAAATGAGATCTTGGCAAATGCAGATTGCTGTTCGATTATGCACAGATTTCTCCGGAAGTGGGAGCAAGATGGATCGAAACGGGCGACATTTCCAGCCAAGATACAAATGTATCTTTAAAGCTTCGAAGAAAGCCAGCTCCCCTACTTGTATTTCCACCGAATTCCAACAGCTCACAATGCCGGTCATTATGCAATGCACATATATACATATATATTTACAAACAAAAAGGCAATGCCAAAAAGCTAAAAAATATTTGCCATCCCCCAGTAGTAGAGTCTGCCAGTTGCGATCACGACTTTTTATGAAATCTCGCCGCTGGAGGAGAGGATGGTTGGATGAGTCAAGAGCTGTGGAGCTGCCGGTGCTGTTTTTTTAATTTGAAATGCAAACAAATTAAAAGCATTTAACAATTTCAATCATAGCAAATTATCCGCATTCCGTTGGCTATTGAGAGCGGGAAGCGAAGAAAGCCATGCCAACGCTAATTATCAAAGTCAACACACAGGCCAGAGTGAGGGGGGAGTCACGGATAAAGGGGGCTGCCAAGAGGGGTGGCAATTAAAAAAATAACAAAAAAATATAAACCCGGCAAAGAAGCGAGCCAAGTGGAGCTGTTGGGGAGACACGCTAATCAGCAATTAGCAAATGGCAATAAATACTTGTATTTTGTTTATGATAAGCTCAAATCGAGGGGGAGGAGGGTGCTGGGGGGTTTCTTTCGAGAGAGTTTGGAATGCAGACGGAGAAAGAGAAGGAGAAGGCGACAGCGGAGGCAATAAAATCCCACGGGCTCTGCCGCGACGACGACGCCGACCAAAGTCAATTAAATGGCGCAAGCGCCAGGCAGTGAATGCTTTTCTGCCAGCTAAGCGAATGCTTGCCCCCTTCCACCAACCCCACATTGGGGGGGGAAAAGGGGGAAGCAGCTCAGTCGGAGTCAGGGACAGAGACGGCGATACAGAAACAGTAACAGCAACAGCAACAGAAACAGAGACGTTGCGCATACGCCACGTTGTGCTGCGACAGCAATCCAAACAGCAAACACTGCGAAAAGTTCAGGCACTTCCCAACCACTTCAAACTGTTTCCGAGGTGCAATCATAAAAATAATTTGGAATTTTAAAAGTCAACCAGAGGAAACTTGGGGAAAATTGGAAAGGGGTGTGAATTTCCTAGCTTTTTAAGCAGGGTTTATGATCAAAATGGTTTTGAATAGAGTTTTAAAATATTATTTAAGAAATAGTCAGACTTTTAAATATTATTTATAAATATACTGTAGCGCTAG
>JAEIIL010001872.1:0-13961 GCA_018905715.1 Drosophila lini | reverse complement strand
GGCTTTTTATTCAAACATTCATTAAAGTTTTTAGACAATAAAATCATCAACTTTTTTCTATAATTAAAATATATACTATATCGATTCAAACTTGTACTAAAACCCTGACATTTTAATTAAGCAACAAACTCAAGTTAATCCCATGTCCAAGAAGTTTGTTTTTTCTTTTTTTTGTTTCAATTATCTTCTTGCTTAATTTCAAGTACAGTCCCCATGGGATTTGGAATCGCAGTCAGGTCAGCGCGAGTCCGGCCGATCCGCTTGCCACTCGCAACAAATTTTTATTTGACGGCATCAATCAGTCTCCCTGCCGGGCCGTTGCCTGCCTCTCCCCCATCCTCATCCTTCGCGACTCCGTCTGGTCTGCTTTAGGTCCCTTTTGTTGCCCCAAAAGCGATCCAAAGTGCAGCAGGCGGCAGACAGAGCAACTCAGACACAGACGCGGACAGAAAAGCAGCCGCAGTCGCAGTCATTTTTAATGTCTCGACCACAAAAAGCAGCAAAAGGGAGAAATCTGAAGGTGGCGAGGAGAAGGAGTTGCAGACAAGGATGCACTGGAAGAAATAGGCAACTAAATTTAAGAAATAGGAAAACATAAGAATATAATTTCTAATATAAAATGAAGAGGGGTTTGTTTTTTACAAATTTATTTTTACAAATTAAAAGGAAAGGAAAATATATTTTCGTTTAAATATTATTATTTATACTCACTCTTGTTAGTCAACCCCCTTTTTCTTCCCGAGTACTGGTGGTCTTTTCTGCAGACGACGCCGGCAATCATCAATTTCTCAGTGTCGCATTAGTTTTCATTAATTTGAGCGGCGTCGGCGAGGCAGGCAGATGGACCAGTCAAAGTTCCACCCCTCTACGTGCAACTCAACCCCGTTCGAAAAAACCCCCCGCCCCACCCCTCCGCCTCTGCCTTTGGCCAGACAACAATTGCAACTCACTGCAGCGGCAGCAGCAACAACAATTGGATCCGCTGGAAGCATTATTGATGCATTTGGCGAGCGGCGGCGACAGTGCGACGACTGACGGCGTAGCCCTGACGTTGACAGCGATGAGAGCGATGGGGAGAACGGAGTTGACGTGTGGCGGACTCGATGATCCTGGACAGGAACAGGAACAGAACGAGCAACCGTGGCCGGGGGATAGTCCGATGCAGCTGCAGGGCTGTCAGAGAGCAGACAAACTCATAAATAAAGCCACGTAACGTAACCAGGGGAATGGAGCAAAAAAATGAGGAAAAAACACACACAGAACAGTCGAAGAAAAAATCAAGAAAAAGTGTCCAAGTAAAGGGAAAGAAAAAATAAATCAGACCATGAATGATTGTCCACAAACAGTTGCAAAATATTTTTGCTGAAGAAGCTAAGGAATGAATTATAATTAAACAGAAGAAAAAAATTAGTTTTTTATAATAATTAAAATACAAAATTAATGACGTTTTTGAATAGAAAAAAATCAGGAAGCCTTTAATTTGAATCTTTATTTAATATTTATAATAACATACAACCCCATTTTATAAACTCAAACTGTTTTTGCTTTTTAAATAAAAGACTAATCATAATTAGCAACACCATTGTCATATTCAAAAAAGCTCAGACTAAGCAATCCTTCTTGGAAAGTTCCCAGAATCTCCGAGCCATTTGCCATTTAGCTACCAAAAATTTCATAATAACAATAATAAGTTCCTTTTTAGACCCGGGCCTAAGCTAAACTTTGACATTTTCATTTTCCCGGAACAGCAATCCATAAGCAAAGTCAGTGGAAGAAGCGACGGCGGCAACGACAAACAAAAAGTGTTTGTAATTCATTTTAACTTGGCCCAAGGGGTCCGCAAAGTATTTCTCAATCGAAATGTGGCAGGGGCCATGGCGGGGGAAGAACCCTTTTCCCCGTCTGTCTGGGCCTGTCTGGCCAGACTTTCAAGGCAACGCTTAAAAGGGGTGCAAAAGTCACTTCGCCGGCCTCCAATCTCTCAATCCCGATCTTCCGCCCACCACAAAAAAAAAGTATTGAATTCAATTCCAAAAACTCAGCCGCAGCTTCTGACGCTTTAAATGCCCAAAAAGATGACGATGATGAAGAGGAGGAAAACAAGTAAAAAAGGAAAGTAGTAAAATAATATAATGGCAAGGAAAAGAAGAAAGGAAAATGGTACAGGGATTTCTGGTTAAATGTAGGGGATTGTTTTTAAGGTATTGCAAATTTTAGAAAATATTGTTTGCTGTATTTATAATTTAATAATAATTATTTTGTATTATCATTAATTATAAATTAATTGGTTTTTAGTTGTGTTAAAACATCTGCTTTTTGCAATCTAAAGAGTGTTAAAAAAAATACTAATAAAAGTCTAAAACATATATTAATATAAATATATTTTTTAAAATATATATTTTATAAATTTCTCGTGTTAAGCTTGCTTTTAACTATTTTAAAAATATAAAAATATTACTTTCTTCTTAAGATCCTACAGTACACAGTTTTGCAATACAATTTTTCGACTATAAATTAATAACAGAAATCAAAAACTCATTTTCCAAATTCTCTTAGAAATAAATTAAAAATATATTTAAATTTTCTCTTAGCGAATTCCCACTTTACCATATTTCGTAAATTTCATTTTACCAAAACTCTCGACTCGCTGGCGGAGGATGAAAATCGTCGCCGGCCTGTCAACTTCAAGGGAGTGGGAACGAAAAAGGGGGTGGCGCCGTCGGAGTTGGGCGTACGACTGACTGGACTCGTTCGTTTTTCAAGGTTAAGCACACACACATACACTTCAAAACACAGACACCGACTAATACTAATGCAGCTGCGCCAAGTGGCAGACGGCGAGCCAGACTAAAATCCGTAAAGGGCATGGGGGAGGTGAGTGAGTGGGAGTGCATTTCAGCTTACGCTTCACTTAATTTTCGGGCTATAAATGTGCGACTTTATGTGTGTCTGTGTGTCTGCGTCTATTTCGCTGCGCCGCCTGTATGTGTGTGTGTGTGTCTGTGTGAGTGTGCAGGCTCGAGGGTGCAATATTTATATATCCATTATGTGTGGAGATTAAAAGGGTATATACGGGATTTGGAATATAAATACAGAGAAATATAGGAAATTACTAAGTTAATAATTTATTTTCATTAATTTTTTTCCTTATAAAAAATATTAACTCTATCTAAAAGATAATTTTGTAAAATAAATTGCGTATACGCTCTTTATAAGGTGCCGCAAAAAGTAGGCAATACTTTTTACAACAAACATGTCGGGTATTAATAGATCTCAGCAGTCTAAACTATGCAAAATGTAATAAATATTTTTAAATTTTAAGGTAATTTAAAAATCTTAATACATTTTTGTTAACTATATAATTACTTACATTTTAATTTCAAAAATGGTAAAATAAATTGCGTATACGCTCCCTAAAAGGAGGAAATTATCGGTTATGCTAAAAGGAATAAATATTTTTAAATATTAAGCTCATAAATAATTAATTTAGGTTAATTATATTATTTCTTACGTTTCAATTTCAATTTCAAACTTCCTACTTTCTCTCTAGAAAAATCCTTTATCTAGTCCCCAAAAAACTAGGCAACACTTTGTGCACATTCAATGGGTATTTACCAGGGTATTCCATGGTCTATATAGACCCCTCTTTAGCTTTTATTCTTGATTTTGGACTGTGGCAGAGGATGAATGACGCGCCAAAGTTTCGCAACGCCTTCTGGCTTTGTATGCCCTCGCTCGTGTCGTCCTCGGGTTTTCTACTCTTTTTTTTTTTGGAGTGGCCTGTGGCATTTTCGATTGTCGCCGACATCGTCTACATTTTTTATATATTTTTTTTATTTTTTAGTGTGTGTTTGTGTTTGCCCAAGTGGTCGCCAGAGTGCGCCAGCGTGCGGCTTACATGTGCTAATGTGATTTACTAGGTGAGTTCCAAAAAATAAGTAAAGAAAAAAAGCAAACAAAACTTGGCGGTGTGGAAAATAAATTCAGCGAAGGAGAGTGCCAAATAGTTATAGGAAAGTTCTTCTTTATGTCCAAAGTTCTAAATTGTGGGAAATTGATTGATGAAAGTAGTTGGCAAAGTTAATTCAGTCGATTAAGATAGAGGAATGCTGGGAGAGAGAAAGTCATTAGTCTTGGTTTTCTTACTTCATTTTGTTTGCAGAACTTTTGAGTTTATTTCTTTAGCATTTTGTAAATGTACTAAACTTAAAGTTTATTTCTTTGGCATTTCTTTAAATGTTTGCGAAAATAATTTTAGAATATTTAAAACTTCCTAAAGTAAATATTAATAAATAAATAATAGAGAGGGTTTGCATTTCTTTGGTTGACAAAAAAGTTGTAAAATTTTCTAAAAATATTTCCTTACTTTTATTCGTTATACTGCTTCTCTAAAACTTTAATACTAAGACAATTTAACTTTATTTATGTTAACTTAACCATATCTTAAAACCTATTTTGTTAAATGAACATCTACCTATTTTTTGGAATTTCCCTTTGATCTATAACCGATGCATCCCACTGTATTTGAGGCCTCAAGAGCCGCCTGCCAGGCAACAACAATACCAACAGTGCAAAATCGGCAATAATAGACGCCGCCATTGTTGTTGTTGTTGTTGTCGTCGTCGCCGGTGCAGACATCGTCAGACTTCGTTGTTCACCGTTCATCGTTCGTCGTTCGTCGTTGCCGTTGGCAGTCAAAGTCATAAACTTTATTTTCTGTTGCCTGCACAAAGGCGCAGCGTATTTGGGAATGGGGTGCAAGCGAGATGGAGCTAGATGCACATGCGACGAGTGTCTCTCATGTTTGGCTACACTGCCAAAAAATGTGAGAAGAAGTAATTAATAAATTTTGCAATTTTCGAAAACTATTTCTTTACAACAAAGTTAATTTAACGATGAGAAATTACTTAATAAAATTAAATTTGGGGGATTAAAGGGCATCTGCAGCATCGACGTATGTGTAACCTTAGAATTCTCAACTATTAAAAGCTGATGACCGTCAATGTCAGAAATAAGTATCATAGATTAGGTTCTTAAGTAGGAATACCTAATTAATTACAAGAAAATTATCCTAGAAGCATTGGGAACAAGAATGTTAATCAACCTTCTAGACTCCTTTTAAGATATATTATAATTTTAAACTTCCATTTTCCCCTGTATTCCCATTTATAAAATGTTTTATACTATTTTTTTTCAATATATCTAAGATTTACCTGAAACACGAATAGAATTTTGTGATAATTTGAAGTTTATTATTTTTGCTTTAAAATATTTGAAAATTTAGGCAAAATATTTTTTGAAACTACCTCCTCTTTTCCCCCAGTGATTCCTCTTGTCGCCAGCTCTGCAAGGGGTTCCCCCTGCGTGGGCGGTGGAACATTTCATGCGTTTTGTAGTCTCAATTCGCTTGCAGTTCGACAGCAGCCGCCAGACATTTTGGGATTGGGTAAAGAGGCTACAGAGACAGAGACAGGAGACAGAGGCGGAGGCGGAGGCAGAGGCAGAGGCGGTAGCTGTGGCAGTGGCGGTGGAGTGCCGAGTGGCAGGGGATTCTGTCTGGCTTTTGAGGCTCTGTCTGGACTGTTTTACTTTCCTTTTGTGTTTGTTGCTGCTCTGCATTATTGTGTATAATCAGCAGCACTGATTGTGTGCTCCAGAATCAGAGACAGACAAAAAGCCGTCCAGACCCCCTGTCCCAATCCTGCCCCCCCACTGCAGTGGTTATATCTCCCCCTAATTAGCTGGCCATTAAGCATATGGCCACCGTATTTATCTAGCGGGCAACAGGTCCAACAATTGAAATTCAATTCAAGTGCCGCCGTGAGTCATAACTCATCCACATGAGGAAGGGGTATGTGTGTGTGTGTGTATAGTCCAACCCCCGTTCACCGAGAGGGTAGTTAATATCGTGATTAATTTGCTGCCGCCCGACGACCTTCAACCTGCCACTGCCATACCAGCCAAGCTAGCCAGCCAGCCAGCCAGACACATTTTCCAAATCAAATTTTTGGAAAAGGAAAAATAATAGTAAAAAAAAAGGTACAACAGGCGAGAAAAAACAGTAAAGTGAATTCCACCTTAGGCCCAGACAGTTAGCAACCCCCTCGCAGACTGGACCAAGTATTCAACCCATCCTGAAAGCCAAAAAACCACCCCATCCACTTCCGTCTGCGTGTCTGTCTGGGTTTTGGCATTGAAAAGTTTCCCTAATTTTTTCTTTTTGCCTTTTTGTGTATTTGGGTCTCTGTGGTCAGTCGATGGTTTGGGTATTTACGAAATGCTATTGCATAACTCAAGCCGAGAGAGGGATGAGGCTAATGAATTTAGGGGCTTATAACCGACAAATTACGAAGGCAAAGTTGCCTAATTATAAAAGTCCTGACAGGTAATTTCTTGCAAATAAATATACTTGGGAATGACTAAGGAAATTTCGAATGAATCTGAAGAGTTTTAATCGAAAAATTATGCATAAATTAATGGCTAATAATAATTAAAAAATTTAATTTGAATATATATGATTTTATGGTGTTAAAAATAAGTGAACATAAGTCTAGACTCTGGACTTTTTCTTAACTAGACTTCGGTTAAAATTTAAATTAAAAATGAATCTTAAATATAAGTTCTGAAATGGTTTTTAAAGCTAACCTAATAATATCTAGAATTATATCTAGATTTTGCTAGAAATTTTCAATATTTTTACTAAAAATTATTTTTCAAAGTTAAATCATTAAATTGCTTTTAAAACTAGGCCCATCTATCAGCTTTAAATAGTATATTTTAGCTAACTGACATGCTGGCAAAATATAAACCGAAGAATAAAAGTTAATAAACTCAAAACCAGACAGACACCGACTAGACTAGACTTGAGTTCCCCTCTTAAATCCCTCCTTAAATACATACTCTTTATCCTCCATCTGCCTTACTGCAAAACCATCGAATAGTTGCATTTATACCGATATTAAATTGAATGAAATGTAGCCCGAAGAACCCTTTGGCGAAGTTGCACAAAAAAGCGAGAGAAAGAGCCAATAAAAAAAAAGGCAACAGGAAGCCGAGGAGTCTCGGACATGTGAATGTGATTACATTGAAATTTATGTGCATTTGTAACATGGCAACGTGCAACATGTGGAGCGCGATGTGCAAAAGGCAATTTGAAAACTCTGCTGGCTTGTTTGTGTGTGGATTTTTTCTCCTTTGTGTGCCAGAGTGCAGGATGTTTGTCTGGTAGCATCTCTCAATATCCTGTTGCCAGGCACTATAAATCTTGGCCAGACACAAGCACACACACACACTGGCATACACAGACGGTGCCGCCTTATCAACTGACGGGCAATCGAGCAAGATGCTAATTATAAACAAGCTGCCCCAAAATGGCAACAGAAGCAGCCACGCCACATCATCATCAACTTCATCATCGGCTACTGGGCATGCGCAGCGTTCTCCAAGGACAGATTATAAAACCAGAAAGATCGCTTGAAAAGAGGGCACCGACTATGGGTTTACCTTTACTAATAGTTGTGGGTCAATCTAGGTTTTTGTAATAATTTTAAAAAGTAGATAAAAAATTTAAATTGTGAGAACTATAGGTTTTACCTGTCTTTAGATATCACAGTAGGTAATTAATAATTTAAGCTAATTATTTAAATTTATTTATATTTAATTATCTGACTCATCAGTCTTCTTGAAATATTTAAAGTGTAAAAACTAAAAGTCAATTTTTCATTACTTTAAAAGCCATATTTCTTCCCAGAAATCATATACCCTTGTACCCTCATAAAAAACTGGTTACTTTGTTGCATTTAATTCATAACTCTTAATCGCTGGCCAATTAGAATAACAACTACCTTCTCTTGGAAATTTATTAAGCATAATGGAATGTCTCTCGAACGTTTATCAATTGATTGCTGGCAAATGCAATTACGCGATCGAAACTGGAAATACCCTCTCTCCTCTCCCCTTTCCTCTTATAATTTTTGTATTTTTTATTCTTGCCTGCCTTTAGCCCTTTGACTTTCAATTCAATGTATTTCTTTGGTTTTTTTTTCGCTCTTTGCATGTCTGGCCGGGGCTCCTCTGTTATTGTTAGCTCCTCTCAGTCGATTCTCCCTCTTCTGCACTGTACAAAAATAGGAGTCTGTAGGGAGGGCGAGATGCAGGCTGTTAAAGAAGTTGGAGTGGCCTTTTTTTCCTGCGATCAATGCACAAAAAAATATGGGTTTTGCACAGAAATCAACTTGAAACAAACGACACCCAAGTGCAACACAACAAAAAATTGAATAAATTTAATGTAGCTGTTTTAAAAATAATAATAATAATACAAATCAAATACCATTAATATATCCAATCAAATAAATTGCTTTCCAAATTCTATCACTTTTCAAATATTTAAATTTACTCGAGAGTGTTGTTCAAAAAAAAAAATTAACCAAAAAAAGTCCTCAAGAGCAAAGGCAACAGCAACAACAAGAAACAAACAACAAATTGTGCTCAGCAGACAACAAGGAAAATGCAGACGGCAACAACAAGACCAAGGCAAAAATTGGCGAGCGACGCGACGCTGATGACGACAGCGAAACGCAAACACAAACACAAACAAACGCAAACAACCACCGACGACAGCAGCAGCAGCAGACTTTATGGTTTGCCCGTGTTGTTGCTGTTGCTTTTGCTTTCGCTGACATTGCTGTTGTTGTCGGTCTGCAGCCAGCAGCAGCCGATGAGGAATACTTTTCAAGGTCACGCATAGAATTTCGGTATTTTGTTTCATGCGTCTGCTGCACACACACACACACACAGAGAACACGAGTGGAATGAGGGCCCGGGAGAGAGAAGGCCAGACACAGACGGTGAATATCCCTTTTGGGCTTTCAGATGAGAGCTTTTCACATACCCTGTAATTGCGGAGAGCAGAGTGGCTTGAGATTAGCTTTTATTTTATTTTTTTTTACAACGAAAAATTACTAATAAATATTTTTTATTTAAAGCTCTTAAGAACAATATTTTTTATTAGTCAAATAAACAATAAATATTTTATTATATTTATTTTTATTATTTCATAAGGCCAAATGTCCGACTTGGTGTTTTATTTATTTACTGTAATCTACCTAGACTTTAAAATTTATAGTATACTTACCAAGCTAGACATCTAAACATTTTTGTTTAGGCCGTTAAGTCAAAACAACAAGATAACTTAGTTTGAAGCAATATAAGCTCATTGGGTTCAAATTCCACTTTCATTATACTTATCTGGTTTTATTTTGTTTTAACAAGACTAGTCTAATTAGGGGGAAGATAAAATTGGGTGATAAGTTTATGAGTATTACCTAACAAGGTTAAGAAAAGTAACTGTTCTTTTTGTAGTTGTACATGTGTCATAGCGATATAAAAGTATCTTTTTGATCAAAGTGTGTTTTACGATAAATTAAATGTTCACAAATATAAATAAAATGAGGTATCCTTCAGTCGAGTTAGCCAGGACTTCCTGCAAATGGTTTGCCATGCATTTCGGTTGTGTGCTGAGTGTTGCATCGATGAGAGCGTGAAGAGAGCCGGACCGTAATGGCGAGTGTGCGTGTGTACGTGTGTTTGAGCAGAGCATTTGAATCACTTTGAGGCGAGGCGTCTGGTGTCTGTGTCTCGCTGTCTGTACCCGTGTCTGTGTCTGACATTGAGCCACTTTGCGACCCGTCGCCTGTCTCCTGTATCCAGTCTCCCGTCTCTCCCGACGGCTCTCCTCCAGTCCTGCTCCTTCCACGGACATCGCATCCCCTCTGCGCCGTCTGGAGGAGTTGCTGTAATCAGGGGCACACACGCGAAAAAAAATTAATTGAAACTAATATTAAAAAATAAAAAAAAACCTATAATTAGACAAGCGAATATGATACGAATGTGAATTTGATTTGATTTTAATTACTTTAATTTCAGAAAAACAATACATTTCAGTTAGTAATAATATACATTAAACAATAATCCACGTAAAAATCAATCTTTAATTAAAGAGATATGTGAAAATTTTTAGCTGTGCAGCTTAGTGCTGTCGAGGGAAAGATAACTTAGGGGGAGCTTGGTGGATTCCAGCCGAAAAAATTGCCTTAATAGCGCATTTTCGTTGATTTTTTTGGCACTTGTTCTTGTTGCTGCCTGTAGTTGTCCTTGAAGTCGCTCATGTTGCGACTGTCTTTCAATCGCCCTTCCCCCTTGCACTCATCTCCATCTGAGTCCCTCTGTCCTTGTCCTGCCTGGTAGGGATTCGAGTTGACTTTAAGGACTTCGTCGGCGCTTGGCTTGTCCTTTATTTCTTTTAATGAGACACTTGTGTATCCTTTGCACAGAAGGTACGTACAAGTGTCCTTTTCTTAAGCTTTGTTCGACTTTTTCTCAGGTTATTTTGTCGTCTTCTTTAGCTTCTCTTCCCTATTACACGGAAAAGAATTTTTAGGCATAAAATAAATCGCAATTTAAGCAAAATATTTTATGAGAACCGTTTTTAAATGTCGTAGAAATATTTTTGAGTGATGATTTTACTCAAAGTAATGTGAATACATTTTTTTAATTATATTTATTTTTTTAATTAAAGACTGAGTTATTTTTTTAAGGATTTAAACCATATAACTAATTTATAATTTTTTTTTAAGATAAAACTTACTTCAAATAAATATAATCAATAATCTGGGTTTCATTGCATTTTTTAAATATAATGAATTCTACTAAATCTTAATACTCTTATTTTTGTTACGTAAACTACAAAATGTAGTATATTTTCTTGCTGTGTAAGTTTTTTCGTGACATTTTTTGGCCTGGCATTTAATAGGATAATAAGCAAATAGGCTTATGTAAGGCAAGGAAAAAAAGGACACACACACATACACAGCGCGAAACCGTTGACAATGACGTTACTCTGGAGAGTTGAGAGGGTCCACAAAGTGGGGAAGAAGAAGAGGACCATCAGTCAACAGTTCATCTGGGAATCGTGACGATGGAGAAGGACGAACGTAAGCATAAGCTTTTGGGGATGGGGGAGGTAAGTGAGGTGAGTCGAGCCGCTCTCTGCCCTCTGGACTGTGGCCTCGCCTGCACTTATCGTAATTTTATGCACAGACCGCAGACGTCTGCTCAGCCCATCCCCCTTTGCCATCCGCCGCCCCTGGCCACGGTAAGCTCACCTCTCAAGCGACCCCTGGCCGGCCAGCCAATTGCTCACGCCGTCTCCGACTGCATTTTTTTGCACTGGACCCCTTCGGACTCTGAGATTGTCTCGTCAAAAATTGATAGGCTGCTTGCAGATGTGCCCCGATGGTTGTCCGCACAGTGGATGTCTGCTATAAGGCAGGGAAATTCGATATAATAATTATAGAGTATATTGGTTTCATCCAAAAGTATCCAAAAGCCTTGGTCCTTCGTAACGGATTCTCATAAATAACCATAAGCGAGGTTGAATAAATAAATTTAAAGAGGAAATATAGATTTTAAATACCTAAAATTATATATATTTATTAAATTTAATTTGAAAAACAATTAATGCAGTTTACTGGAGTTTTCTATTTATTTTTTTTTTTTTAACTTACACCCCACTGTGCTTAATTTCCTTGCCTTCGCGGAGACTCTGGAACTTTGTGGAAAAAAGCGCGCTTAAAACAAGCTGCAAGTCCCCAATACCAGTCCCAGTTCCAGTCCAGGTCCCTGAACCAGACCCAGACTCAGAGACCCAGGCCATATTCCAGGTCCAGCTGCAAGACCGAGTCCAGCGGAAGACTGACTGTAATTATGGCCATGTCAAATATGGGCGACGTTGACGCAGCAGCAGCGGCAGCGAATGTTGCACCAGAGATGCAAGTGGATTTCGACCAAGAGCGGCCCCTCGAAGGATGCTCATTCTCGAGGAGGCCAGTTGATTGATGTGCTCTGGCTGCTGGAGAGTGCTGAAAAAGTCTTGGGGCCGCGCCTGCGATCTGCCCCGAGTTTCAGTTTAAGTTCGTGGCCGTGTCTGATCTGCCAGGGGTCCGAGTCGGGGTCTCAATCTGCATCGGAGTCTGGGTAGTTGCTGCCCCATATGGAGCACATGTTGCCTATGCCGAACCTGCGGTTGCTGTTGCTTTAAGGACTCAGTTACCCTTTATCATAGGCAAAAGGAGGGTATATTGCCTAGAAGTTGATACTTGAAAACAGAAACTAGTTGGAATATTAATAAATTCCCAAAAGGTGTTAATTGTTGTCTATAAATTATATTAATTTAATTTTGTTTATTAAAAAACAGTTTCAATCATAGAAAAATAACCATACTTATGCATTCTTGTGTATTTCTGTTATTTTTCTTACAATATCCTTTTATTTTCAAGAGTTAATATTCATAAAATCATTAAAATATCGAACCACTTTTTAAAACACAAATTAACTCCAAACTAGACTAAAGATTTATTAATTAAATAGACTGCCAGGTAAAAGGTATCTCTAGTCTTTCATAACGACTTGATCATCTTTGTACTATTTTTTCTTGACTGCAATTTTAGTTTGTGTTTGCCTGGGCATTGCCTTGATTAAATCACTTTTCAGCCACTGACAGTTAATCAAGGCGTAGGGCCAAGTGAGGCTGCGAGGAACGCACTTTCAAGGTGCACCGTGTGGTGTTCGCTTCGGTCGTGACTTAACCCCTCTCTCCCTTCTGGTGTCTGTATCTCTCTTTCTCTCTCTGTTATTTGCCACCGTCTGGCCTGTGGCCTTTCACTCGCACCGACTGGTTGTCCGGACAACCGTCGCCGCCATGCAACTTCCGCCTGCTCCAATTGTTTGCGCATACAAAGAAAGCGTCGTGGCATCGCTGCATCACTGAGTGAGTGTGTGTAGGTACACTAAAAGAAGAGGAACATTATTTTTTTTAAAATAAAATATATTTTGAAATATGTTCTGATCTTTAAACTAACTTTAACTTTACTGGACTTTATTTAAATTTATGACAAATCTCACAAAGATTCTTTTTGTCAGAAGACAAGTTCAGCCGGTTGTTAGATTCATCTGAAAACTTTGTTACAGATCAGACATTGTCGAGGTTAAGTGTCCCGGAATTCAGACTTCAGAATTTTATAGCAGTTTTATGCATAAATATTTGGTTTTTGTGAATATCAAAGAGTTCTTTTGAAACATAAAACTGATCTTGAGGCTTTTCTACATAACTACACTTTTTCAAAAAACATTTTTAAAAATATTTATAAAATATATAAATTAAGCATCCTAATTTTTGTTCTATATATTTTCCTCCTCGAGCGAGTGGTGTGTATATGTTGGATATAATCCAAACAAACATATTGTTTTGTCTGCCACGGTCTGCAGTTCTACCCTCCTCCTGACCCCCTCGGTGTCTCCGGTTAACTGCCCTTCACTCCCCCTTTGGGCAGAACCCTTCGCGACCCCGTCTGTGTTCGAAATCCCCTCACCGCGCCCCTGTCCGTGTGTCGATTGTGTTGGGCTGCAACAAAGCAGCGTCGTCGTCGTCGTCGTCGTCATCATCGTCTGAAGTGCATCGCAGGAGAGGTAGGAGCAGCAGCAGCAGCAGCAGCAGCAACACCACCAAAAACAACAACAAGCGAAGCAACAGCAAAGCTCAGCATGCAATTTTTTTGTTTGTCGCTGCAATGCACTTGGTTTTTTCCCCCTTTTTTTTGTTGCTTCTTTTTCGATTTTTCGTTTCTCATTTTTTGTATTCTCCTGTTCTTACTCCTTTTATGCATTTTTTGTTTTGTACCCCTGCCCTGCAATGCCAGACTGTGTCCAGAAAAGATCGGGGCTATGGGCTTATTGACAAGAAGGGTTAATGCCTTTCGAGGCATTTCGATGTTGCATCAGTCAGCTTAGTGTCACACATGAACAGGCCACTAACTATAGGTTTAAAATCCATAATGTGTTTATTATTTTTAAGGGAAATAGCAAGGTTATCTTTATGAACTTGTAGATAATATATTTGTATATCA
>JAEIIL010001868.1:0-31076 GCA_018905715.1 Drosophila lini | reverse complement strand
ATAAAAACAAAACAAAATGTAGAACATTACTTTCATTTTTCTCAAGTTAAAGTAATGCAAATTTGGACTCTATAAAATCTTATATCTTATGAATAGAATAAGTATTTATTAACGATCAACAAATAATTTATTTAAAAGACCGAATTATTATTTATCTGTTTTACGATTTTTTGGCCATTATTTACTCTTCCAATTGGCGAATTTGCTCTGTGTCCGTTACATTTGAAATTGCAATCTTTCATCGCCGCATTATTTACCCAAAATGTTGTTTCACTTTTCGGCGGACTTTAAAATGTGGCACTTTTTCTTTTCGTTAACTTTTGTCAGACGCGCAGAACAAATACAATTAAATTATGCATCAAAAGTTACACATTTTTAATTAGCCATTTGTGACTTTTGTTTCAAAGACTCGTTTATATTGTCAAGTCAAGGAAAAAGGTCTGCAGGGAGATAAGATTTATTTGGGTAATTAGGCAGAAGAAAAACGTTTTAAAAATCTTAAATTTAAATGAAAATAATCGGATGTGTCAGGTCGTTGTTTTTTCAATTTTTGTTAAATGTGAAATGTACCTGGTCGTATTAAGTCTTCCTTTGGCCATTTATTCGTCGCCCTGAACGTGGTCCTTAATTGAACATTTAAATCCATTGTTTGGAGTTCAGTACATATTTTTTCTGACCAAACATTTAAAAGTGTGGTCAACCAATTTTTATATTTTACTTTTTTTTGTGCACAATGTGTCGTTTGCATAAACGAACAAAACTTTTGCCCAGCGAGAGGTAAAAATGTTTAAATTAATACCAAAAAGAACGAAATAAAATTATGCAATTTTTACAACTTCATTATGGACACTTTGTTGCCATAGCGTTTTTCCATAGCGACATGTGCGCACTTCCTTCCCCTCCGCCCCGGTACCCCGCCAGTAATAAACGCCAATGTTGGCCACAAATCCACAAAAGCGTCACCTGTGTCACCTCTGCCGGTGCTCCAGGTTCCCGCATCCTGTCCGCCAGTCCTCCGCCCCCTGGCAGGCTGTTGTTCGTCCTGCTCCCTGCGGTGGCTACTTTGGCTGACTGTTCCGCCCCACCGGTCTCAGCCTCGAAAAAATGCATAAATTCTCATTTTTATGTGTCTGTGTTGGACTTTACATTAGCTTTGCTACCGATGCTGCTGCTCGTCTCTGCTTCTCCCGCTGATTATCCCCGGAGAGCTATAAAAAAAGATACATACCACTATATATAGTGAGGTAAATAAATATGTATTGTGCATGTTGTTATTCCACTGGATATGTGTGTAAAAATATATTTTGCTGTCCACCCCGGGCCAGGGGAATATCGCCCGGCGTTGGCATCCGAAATTGAGTTAAAACCGGAACATTATCATATTGCACTGCGGGCGGAGGCGGGCGGGCGGAGAAGCTTCCTCCAGCAAGGTTAACTTTATTTTATGGGTATAAATTATCGATCATTTGCGTTATGCTATGTTTTAAAACGTGTTAGACACAGCTGGCACATAAATTACGAAGCGGGCGAGGGCAGTGTGGGCGTGGCGTCGCGCACTTTAAAAGCGCTTTAATTTCATTAAGCAACACTTGCGCTGGAAGCTTCAAAGCGCCGCCGCTTACATAATAATTAGTAAAATAAATTTCACCCAAATACACACAACGAGGGAAAGGAGGGCAGCGGGGAAAACAAACCATCAGCATCCCCGCTCCTCGCTCTCTACATTTCTATCTCTGGTGAGGTGCGCCAAATGGCCACGTCAAACGCACGTTCACGACCCACTTACTGTTGGTCTTCCGCGCCGGCGAAAGGACCAAGGACAGCGTCGTTGGCAAATTATTTCCCATCATTTTTCACGCAAAAAGCGCAAAAAATTTGCGCTGACAAACGCTTGGCGAGATGGAGCTCTATATGCAAAGTGGCAGCGAGAGAGGGACCTGGGACAGGACGCAGTTGTCAGCGGGCGTTGGCGTCCTGCGACAAGGATTCGGGCACGGGGCAGGGCCACTGGGACAGGACATCGAAACGACAACGATGTCGGTGCTCGAATGAAATCTAATTAAATGCCGCCAAACGTGCAGCTCTCGGGCGAAGTGCAGTGGAATGGATCCTTGCTGTGAGCCATCAAACTGCAGACAATGGCGAATATTTTGGTAAGCAAAGCGGTCCATCTCGGCCAAGATAACGTGGCCATTGAAATTCATGGAAAAGGTTAAATGCCGCCATTAAGGGGCCTGCTTTGATTCCAAAATGAAATCGGGAATTTGGAAAATTAAACTTCAGAAATTTTGATACGACTTCCTTTAAAATGTATCTATTTTTAAAGAGTACTTGGAGTTTATTCAAATAAAGACTACTCCATTTGAAGCCTAGAATTCAAATAGTTGATTATTACTTTAAATCCTCATCAAAAGTGAAACTACAAATGTAATTGTGAATTTGTTGGTCCCTCCACCTACTAAGCCTTAAATTTTATACTAAAGACTTTGAAGAACCTGTCACTTACTTTGTAGATACTTGGACACGTTGTGCGAGTCCCCTTTCATCGCAACTTCGCAGAGCTAAGATCCATTTCGACCTCTGGCTTGGCTGCCAGCACAAGCGATTTCTAATTCAATTTCGGTGACAGCACATAAATAAAAGAAACATTTTTGAGCGGCAGCAGTCAAAAGCAAAGCAAACCCAGAAAAAAACTCTAAAAGCAATTTCTTGGCAAAAAAACGAAGAAAAAGTGTACAAAAATAAGGGAAAGAAAATACCGAAGGAGGGAGGAAAGGAGCACAAATGTCAGTTTTCCCAGGACTCGACCAGCCGCAACTACAACTGCCACTACGAAAATACCCCTCCGTGTTTGTGTGTAGTGCTGGGCAGAGTTTCGACGAATCGCTTACCAATTTTTCTGACTGCTGCAAATCAAAAGCAAGGAACGACCGACTGAAATTTCTCTGCAAGCAGGAGGTCGCAAAAAAAAAAAACTTTTTAAATTAACTAAAAAACGGCAAGCACAAAGAAACGGCTGGGCTGGGTGGCACGGGGGCTGAGGTTTTAGGGACACGTTGTCGCTGGTGTTGGCATTCGGTTTGAGTATTTTAGAGCAAAGTGGAAAACTTTTAGTGGCATGTTTACAAAATAAACTTCAGCTTGCAAAACGGGCCAGAAATAAAGAAAAATGCTGATTGCCACCAACAACAGTATGGCCGAAAAAAATGATTATGATGCGTGGGTGGTGGTGGGGCGGCTCTTATGTATCAGCTGACACACATTTTCGGGGCAAGGTAAGAACAACGAACGGAACTCTCCGGCTCTCCGGTTTTATTTTGTGATTTTCTTTCTTTTTTGTTTTGTTTCTGTTGTTGGCCAACTTTTGTTTGGTTTGTTGTCACTGTCACTGTGTGTAGGCCAGAAAAGTTTTTTACACCAGCTCTTCTTTTTTTATTCGGCTCGTTTTTGGGGGTTTTCCATGTCGACGGTGTTGCTCGTGCTTTTTCTGCTGACAGTTGGGCAAACAAAGCATAATTTTTAATCTGGCCAGGCAAACATTGTTACATATGCGACACACACCCGCATGCCACACACAACACGGGGCAACTCCACCTGAACGTGGCTTTTAGCTTGATTGTTGATGGAACAGCAAAAGCAGTAGCAGCAGCGGCAGAGGCAGCCACAGTGGCGAAAAAAGGAGAAAATTATGTTTATTTGGCTTTGGCCCCGATTTGTTGCGCATACGCAGCGTATAACGCCGTACGTGACAATATCATCAAGTGGAGGTCTCGAAATCTGTTGATTTAGCGTTTTTCAACTTCATAAAATGATTTATTCGGCATAGAAGAAACAAATTAACCAACTAAAGCTTCCTAAGGCTATTTAGATAAATTCCTTTTAGGCCGATTTGTTTACAGCTGCCCTAAAGTAAAATTAGATGCGAAAACGTCAAGTCTGACAGTTATTGGCGTCATTTAGTCAAACATCGGGCCTGGCTTATTAATGCGTAATATGCGGTGGCTCGCGTTTGATTTTTCCGTCTGCCGCTGACATTTAATGACCACAGACAACAAGGCCCACATCCTCGGCACACACGTTATTTGCGGTTCGGGCATTTAAAATTCAAGTTCAGGCCAGCCCGGCAGACAGACAGAAGTTCGGACGAGCAGCTGCCACTGACAGGCTGCCTCATGCGAGTGTGCGGACCCTTGTCTAGACTGGCATTGCGACTGCGACTGCGACTGCTCGGCGGTGTGCTCCTTTGAAAACGCCCATTCAACCATGACAAATGAGTCGGGGAAGCAGGACAAGGAGCAGGAGCAGGAGCAGGAGAAGCTCTGGGCCGGGTCGGATTGTTTGCAAATTTCTTAACACTAAATTAGTCGCCATAAACAAATGGCAAACAAAGTGCAGCAGACGAGACAGTTAGTTGGGTCTAATCGAAAGCATATAAAATGCATGCCATACCTGCATGCCATAAACTGTCACTTGCATTGTGCCAGAGACACTCGCACACAGACAGGAGCCACCGGCGGAGTCAGTCGGGCACTGAGAAAAATATAGTTAGCCTATAAATAGACTAAACTGGCCGATTATACTGAAAAGTCATTTGGTTGGGTTTAAACCAAGAAGACACTAATCAATCTTTCTATGTATCCTAAAATGTATAGAATGTCTCCAAAAGAAAAATTAGGGATTAGCTTAATGCAATAAGTACCTTTCAAGTTAGATTAAAAAACCTTACTAATAACTATTAAATATTGAAGCCATATTCACAACCTAGACTCACTTAAAGTTCGAAGCATATGTGATAATTAATTTCTGCTTGAGATTTGCTCGATTTTATCTTTAAGTGTGGAGACAGACAAACGACATGCAAGGCTCGCCTGTTCCCCGTGGCTTTCTGTCTCCGTTCCCTGATCCCTTATGCACTGACATGGCTCGGCTTGCATGCCAAGTCCTCGTTTCATATGCCACCGCCTCCTAAACCACGCCTCCTGTATGTTTTACCATAATTCGCCCCCAGATCGTGGGCCTCAGGTCGTGTGCCTGTCGCCGCTTATCGACTGCGAATGCAAAACTTGCAGCAGTTGGAGGCAAGGAATTAAAATTGTTTACGCAAAAAGACGTTAATGGGGCCCATAGTCCCATAGAAAATAGTTACAACGAATTGCTTTTAGGCGCTAACAGGCCACGAACACTTGCCATGTAATGAGTGGAGCCGGAGTGACGGGATCCCCCTATTGTCAACAATGATAATTGCACAGAATGTGGGACAATTGTCAAGGGAAATTCGAGGAGGGGGATATATGGTGTATGAAAGTATGTGCTCGTAAGTGAGCCAATGATGAATGGCCTTCACTAATGGCAAATCAATCAGTGTGGGTGCTGTAACATAGCCATAAGTAATTAGAGCGATTACATTTCGCAAGTTACAGAAGAATATTATAAATAAAATTAAATATTCCGCAATGTACACACTACTCTTCGATGTTCAATAAAGAAATATTAATTTGTTAAACTCGTTTCACAAGCTATAATTTAAACGTAATTTAAAAAATATAAATAGCTAAATGCAACAATCTGATCGTTTTTAAACATTTTATAGGGGTAAGTGGCTTCTACTTTGGGAATACAGAAATTACGGGATTTGAAAAGTTTCGAGTTCGCTAGAGCTAAGCAAACACACCTAAATCTGGCGAAAACCTAAAACCAAACCCCAAACCCGGCAAGCTGCACAGAGAAATAATTGAAAAGGATTCCCGGTGTGGGTGCGCGTGTGTGTACATTTCAGAGCTCTGTTCTCCTGTGTGGGTGCGGGCGAGCTTGTGTGTGGGGGGATCTATGCTCGTTTTTTATGGGGCACACACACATAAATAACCGAAGGATCTGGTGTGCTAATCCAGGGGGAGGAAAGGAAAGCCGGGGACGCCGCTGAAGGGCTGCGAGTGGAATCCTGTCAGAGGCAGAGTCGTCGCAGCGTTGGTGTCGTTTACATTGTCAGCGCATGTCGCGCTTTAAATGCTTTGATTTCATTTTTCATTTGGCTTGTCACACACACAGCCACACACTCAGCCAGCCAACAATTGCCAGGTGAGCGAAAGGTAAAAGATTTCAGTCCTGCGGGGCAAGGACCGGCGGCTCAATTCAATCACAAGCTACTTACAGACAAAGCCATTATTCGATGTTGCCGCTGTAATGAATTTGTGTTCGTTTGTGCCTCACACGTGAAAATGTGTAGCTCGTTTTCCAAGGAGATGGCAGCCCGAGAACCTGGAACCTGAAGAAGGCCTGAATACCCTTGAATGTCCCAAACTGCGATTGCTCCCATAAATAATCCAATTGAAATTTAGACTCAAAGCGCGGCAAGCAGGAACTGATTCCTTATTGAGATCCCATGTCAGGGTATAAATAATGAGAGCTTCAGGTTGCTGGCTTCCCGTGCTGGAAATAAGCAGGATTAAGGATGCTTAAACGCAACTCTATGAGATTTTCATACGCGAAATGTTTGCTCTTATTAAGGGTCACTGAGAAAAACAGGGTTAGCATTTCCTTTTTAAATATTATAAACTCTACCAAAAACTAATCTTACTTACAATTTACCAAAGAAAATTGAAATGGTTGTTTGATTGGTTTTTATAATATCTTTTATAATAAAAGTAATCCTAAAATATTTTCGCTGTGGACTCTCAAGTGCTTCCTGGGTAGCTGCCCTCGCCAAGGACTCGCTCCTATGATTACAGAAATGAAACGACTCTTAGTCATTGCCGGAGCTCGCCAGATCTTTGCGAGCAGAAATTAACCTTGACTCGCTTGCCGGCCGGGTCATCATTAGATGTTCACGATTTGAATGGCAAGCACCTTCGCCACCTCAGGTGCGTGGGCCAGACGTGGGCGTGGCGGAGAAGTTAGTGCAAAATAAACTAACAAACTGTAAACATGCAAGCCTCGGCCAGGTGCGCTTGCCTATGCTTTAGGGGGAACGAACGCCTACGGCGGCCAGAAGGGGGCCTGCGAAAGTCGTTTATTTAGTTAGGCGGCCAAGTGATTTTCCTCGGCCTGCTTACCGCTGCTAATGCGTAAAGAAAAACCAGAGAAAGGGGCCAGGACGAGGGGCACAAGTGGTGGCGAGGAACAAACAACAAGCGCAAATTGTCGTTTCGCGCTTCAGTTGAGCAGCTTAAAGCCAGAGTCAACACACAACAAGTAAGCCCCGGAATTCCTTGAAGCCTTTGTAAGCAGCCGAAAAAAAAACACATTAAATTGTGTAAATTTTTTTCATGCCTGAGCTGACGGAAAAAAACCAAAAATTGAAAGAAGAAACCAAAAATACTAAGCATCTTAGGCATTTTCGTGCCGGCCTTTTAAAGATGCTCAGGCTTCCCCTACTCACTCTGCTCCTTTGGCTACCTTCTGAAATTGTTTTCGGGTTTTTATTTTATTTATTTACTTTCGCATGAAGCAGGAAAACTGCAGAAGGACGAGGAAGAGTCCAGGGCGCGCCGGAAAGGTGTCCTTCCTCCTTAGTCCGCTGGCTGATTGAATTTTCCGAGCGAGTAATTTTTAAATTGTGCTCCGGTCAGGGCAGATAATTCAATTTTAGTGTTTAGGTTTCTATTACTAAGCTCGCCAGCGCCACGAAAAAAGTGAGCTTGCGGTTTCCCCTAGGCTGTCTTTATTTACATGCAACTTTATGAGGTGCCGGAGAAGTATTTCGGAATATTAATGGAGAATATTATTTTTACTTACGGTCTTACGAGACTCTCAAATAACACCGGTGGCTTTTACATATTTACTGTAGAATACCAGTTTAAATCGTGTTTATATTTTATAATTAAATTAACTAAAACACAATTCGAATAATAAGATGCCAGAGGTTGAAATTTGTTGTATAAATTTAAAAATAGCGGCAGACCTATGTATTTTGTATGTCTCCAAATCTCTAGAAATTGATGGAAGATCCGAGATGAATTATTTCTAGAACTTTCTGTTTAGTAAATAAATATTTAGGCACCTTCTGTGTTTAAAAACCTAAGCAGAAACTATAGTGAAAAGTTCTTGGATTCAAAAATCCTCTAGGATTATTTAAACAATTATTAATCTAAATAGTAGCTTCATAATGTTTCGTTTCTCATACCAAGGAAAAAAAATTCTCACCTGACTCCTCGAGGAAACACCCCACTTCCTCCTCCAAATTCTGGAGTGCACTTTGTTTCAGAGCAAAGTCCCGCCCTTATCAATGGGCAATCGTTAAATGTCATGTTGAATGCCCTTGGAAGTGTAGGAAATGCCAGGGACCGCAGCAGCGGCTGTCGTATGAAGCAGTTGAGCTTCCATGGAAAATGCCACAATTTGTATGCATTATGCTTGCTACGAGTAACAGATACTGCCAGAGATATGGCCAAGGCTTCATGGCGCTTGCCGGTCGCCGCTTGGCGCTGCAGAACTAAGCCAAAAATGCCACAAAACATTTACCATATATCATGCATTTTTACGTACACTCTTAGCCACTTTTCCAGGGCTCTCTCTCTCCTCCTCTCGCTCGACACTATCGCTGTCTCCCTCGGGAGCAGACCCCCCCTCCCGCTGCGTCGTAATTTACACATGTAGTCGGCGGGACTCGTGCAGCTCTTGTGGCTGCTGCAGTCCATGGTCCGTTTATCTGGCAAAAGCTCTGTGGGGTAAGCCGGCTTGAACTCGCTCTATCTTCGTTTATAGGCCATCTCCTTCTCACTCTTAAACTCGCCCCGTCTCTCTCGCTCTTCCCGAAGCCCTGACAGCCGCACACGCTGCGAATGCGTAATATTTGATGCTTTAAAGTCCCACTGCTGAGCGCCTGTTGTGTTTACTTTCGCCCGGTTTCGACCTGGCCTAAACGAAACGATTTTTAAGATTTATCGATTTATTTTGCTTTTGTCGAAGGCTTTTGTGCGTGTGCCTGCCTCTGCAGTTGTGTTGGTTAAGCTCTTTATGGTCTCGTTGTTATTGTCGCTGAGAAAAAGTATGCTCTAAACAATTTACTGCTAAATTGATGAAATAAATTTTCCAGCACACTTACTTCGGTGTATTAAATTTTTTGTTATGTATTTTGTGCCCTTAGGTTTACTTTTCCAGGTCTTTTTTATTGTTGTGGTTTTTGGTGACGGGAACAGAGTCGGATATAATTTTGGTTCTATTATTTCCTTTCCTAAAAACTCAAGGAATTAATAATCCCTAAACGATTGTTAGTAGTTTTGCTGAAAACATAAAGTTCTCCTTCCGCTTAATTGAGGAACCAAATTAATTTTCTTTCCTGCACAATAAAAGCCACTTGCGGCCCTCGACAAATGCAAGCAGTAAACTTACAAGGTCTTAACCTTTGCCACACTTTATTACGATTACCAGGATTTTGTCCCATCCCCCGCGTGCACATCCACTCCTGTCTGGATAGTCCTTTTTCTAGTGCTTGTAAATTACACTTGAGTGACATTTAGTCGTCATCAGCCAGCAGAGAGGCAAAGTGCAATTCAGGACAGGAATAGCTTATATTCCCTCAGCTGCTTTATACATCTTCGTCGTAAGCCGTGCACTGAAATCAATTTAAGGAAATATTGCTTGAAAAGTGAATCAATTAAGTTATATTGTAAAATTCATTTTAATATTAACTTTAAAAAGTCCTTCTGGACTCTGATATTTTCAGTTGTTTAAGTATTATGTTTTTTCCGCGGTGTTATATTTCTTATAGACTAAGGCCATCCATGTCTGCTTCCCATTCTCTGACAATTGTGCCGGCCATACATCTCTCTCCTGTGTCCTGGCCTGTCTGGCCCGTTTTCGTCCTGGCAGACATATCAATTTGACCTCGGCTAAATACTCAGCATGCGATGAGAGTCTAGAGTCTAGGGCCAGGTATATTGGCCTCTGGCCTAACTCTATGTCTCTGCCCAGAGAATTTTTAATGATTTTCTCACAACTTCTTCGGGGCTTTTCTTTCCTTTCCTTGCCGGGTCCTTTGTTGGCAAACATTTTTCTTGTCCTACACTTTAAGCTGGCCATTATTAAAATGGCTGATAACAGTTCTGGCTGCAAGCCCAAAGTCAAACACAGGACCCACGCACACAGCCACACGGGGCGACTCACTCACATGGATACGGATATGCCCTGGAGCTGTCTGGACTTGTCCTTTTGGTGCGATGAACCTGTCCTTTCTCGTGCCTCGCCTCCTGGCTTTTTGCATATATAGACTTGACTTTGCTGCGCCGGCAACTTTCGACATGCGAATAGCTCTGGCTGTCTGAAGAGCTTTTTGCAAGGTCAGCAACATTTGGTTTGGCCCTTCGCCACACCGACCACAACACGTGATAAAGTCAATAACTAAACCAATTTTTCGTTGAATTTCCACATAAAAAAGTGGAGTAAACATTTCGGCCACTGTTCAAATTGGCGGTCAATTAAAATGGTGGCCTGATTGAAATTCCTTTTAGCCGGCAGGTCAGTAATATGCTTATTGCTTTTGATACACATCGGCGCAGGCTTTGCTTTGTTCAGTTTTGGTGTCCGATTTCCGTGCTTCGTTTTCCCTGGGTTGTGCTTTTTATTTTCCGGCAACCACAACAAAGTGTTGGAGGGACAGGTTAATTGATACACAGACACCACAGACTCAACATCTACACTAATTCCGAAACATTCCCGCCAGCACTTCCCAGTCCTCGCGTGTGCGTGAAACCTTTTGAAATATTCATGAAATCAATTTTGAGGCGCGCCAGGCAGCTCACTAATCTTGCAGGGATCAGGCTTATATATGTATGTATATTATATGCGCGCCAGTAAGTGTGCCTTGGCGATTATATCGAAATATGGCTATGGTTATGGCTCGACCCGGCGGACGGGTAACTTTTTCAGCTAAGCTCAAATGGAGCCAGCTGGGCTGAAAGGCAGGTCTAAAACATCAAATGGATGTGGCCTAAATTTAAGGCTAATTAAACTTTGCTTCAAGATTTTTTACTAAAAGTGTACAATCAATATTTAACCCAAAATGTTGCTGCGTTCTAACACCTTCTACAATAATTAATCAAAGTCCTCACCCATGGCGCACACTTCACTCAACATGTATACAAAAATAAAAACCCTTGAATTCCCAAACATCTGTTGCCACATTAGCCACAAGCTGAGAATGGTACCGAATGGATTTCCGTCCCCTCCGCAGTCCGCTCGTCCCTGTCACTCGGCGCCATCCTTTCGCTTTCAAAGTAGCCTTTGCCAGCTGCTGTGGCTAAGCGCAAAATTAAGCAAATTAAAAGCCGCACCGAGAGCAGCTGCATAACTCGCATGTGTGTGCTTTTTCTATGCCCGGCCAACGTGCAAGACCGACCAGAACCACTAAAAAACAAAACCGCAGCCGCAACCCTCCGCCCAGCTCAGGGTCACCTACAGAAAAATTTTACCCGAGCAAACAAAACAAAAAACGAAAAAAAAGCGTTGAAAAAATTTACTCAGGGGGAAAAAAGAAAATGCCATTGAAAAATGTTCGCTTTGCCGGCCATTTTCAGATTTTCATCAAGCTCAGCTTTCGCCCACTCACTCGCCTTTTCCCAACCGAAATCCCACTTCGTCCTTTCCCCTTAAAACACATACACACATACAATATCAGTGCATAAAAGCCGCGTATAAATACAGTAAGCGAAAAATCATTCAAGCTTTAATATGCTTCTGTGGAAAAGTATCGATTAAATAACAAGATTAAGTAACACTATATTGGTAACATTACAGGAAAAGTCATACGAACTTTTAGCGAAATAATATCTCAAGAGAAATATGGTTTTGTTGTATTTTTTTTTTTTTTTTTGTTCAAATTATTCCTCACAGCAACTTTAGCAGGCTCAATAAAATTTTGTCTTAGTCTAAAATAATTAAGAAATTGCCATTGCAGGGATTGCTCTACTAATTTTTCTCTGTGTATATGAAAGCGAGTATCGGTGAGCAACCAAAAGGCTGCCAAAAACATTTAAATTAAAATTTCTCTATATACATAGGTTTTATATATACATACGTACTATATATGTAAGGCAAAGCCGGTATATGCGAGAGCAACAAAAGCGGGCGAAAAAAATTGCATGGCCTCCGCTGGCATTAACTGTTATGGGACTGGGCTATGTGGCCCGGGGGCGGTAGGCGTGTTCGACGGCGTAGGCGTGGCCATGTAAGCCGTTTAGCGCTCTTTGATGGCGGCAGCAAAAATTTATAGCATGCTTTTAGGCGAACCATCAGCGAACCGAATCGCAATCGGAGCCGGACAATTGGGCAATAACCAGAAATGCAGGCGGCTAAAGCAAGGCCAGAATACGTGGCCAAACAGATGACAGTTTAAAGTGTCTCCGCGCACGAGCGTTTACTGTTACCAAACAGCAACAACAACAACATAACATAACTCCCTCCCCCGTTTCACAGGGAGTCGAAGGATTGAAGCCAGGCACTTTGGGTGCATGTTTAATAGCATTTGTTGCTAATCAATGAATAATTTATGTGCCAAGGTTTTGCCACTAGCCATGCGAGTGTGGGCCATGTGAATAGGTTGCCCTTACAAGGAGTACTCTGTTATTCACTTTGTGCTTTAATCTATGAGAAATGATCTATGTATGTAATTTTCGAACTTACTTAAGAGCACAAACATATATATCTTAACTTATACAGACATTATTTTATGAAATTTACATAAGTCAGCAAAATTCAAATACTTTCTTTTTAAAATTTAAAGGGAATTCCAGCCTTCGGTTTTCTCTTCTCAACGCATCGAGGGCTGATGGCTAGCGTTGGGCGTTAGCGTTACACATTCCCACCACTTGATTTGGGCCGAGTGTTGCACGTTGCAAGCTGGACGTGCTGGTCGCTGGTCGATGTTGTAGTCGTGTCGCATTTAATATGCAACTTTTAATAGCGCAATTATTATTTGCATGTTGTAATAGGTTCTATACCAGCTCGAACAGGGGTGGTTTAAAGAGTTCCATCAAAGAAATTGAAAACGATTTCAAAGGAAACAGTCCCGATCCCGCAACGAGCTAACTCCAACGTCAACCCCCTGGAGACAGCTTCAAGCCCAAGGCGGGTTTTCATTAGAATAATGTGGCGTACGGAGCGTGTATGGATATCGATCGGTTCGGGCAAACTATTTAGCCATTCAAGTATTCAACATGCTGGTAAATATTTAACTGGCACAACAACAAAATCGGGCTGAGAAGAAAAGACATTAGGCTAAAAGTGTCGCTGGGGCATAACAATTTTCCAGCAATTAATCTTGATAAAGGCTTTTCAGCCACTGCCATAAACACGGTCATAATCATAGCTAACGCCAGGCTCGCCAGCTACCAAACACAAGTAAATTGGCAGGGAAAAACTTTTAGACAAAAGTGAGCCACCCACAGAGACAACAAAGACACAAAGAAAAATTATTGGATAAATTTACCAAAGCCAATATCAACTTATCTGTGACAACTTTGGGGTATATATATTGTCTTGTTGTATGTTTAAGACCGTTAACAATGGGCTTGTAAAGCCGTGCTTAGTTCTGGTGGAAAATTCATTAGTTCAAATAATTTGAGATTACATCACTGAAAAATGTTTACTAGCAAAACAATTACAAAAATCCAAAGGTATTCCCGAAGGAAAGTGAAGAACCTGTAAATAGTACCATATTTTTTTTTTCTGTGCAAAATGTGTGCCTGTGTGCCCCCGTATGTGTGTGTGTTTGTAAGTGTGAGTGTGTGTCTGGCATTTAACTGTTAGATAAATGTTGACGAGGTCAATGGGCGCCAAGCGGAAGTTATAGTCGGGCGCAAGTCGTTCGGCGACACGTACAAATAAACTGGAGGCATCCACATCCCGAGAAGGGATGCCCCTCCGGCCACCAGTCAACTTTGGCCCATTAGCAGGAGGCAAATGGCCCAGCGGGCGGAGGACTGAGAACGGGGAGTGCCGGAGGAGGCTTTAGCTGCATTACGTGCCCGGACCAATAATCTCTGTCAACATCAATTTGCCGGCCGAACAACTGAAACTAATTAAATGGTGTCCCATAAATTGCACATTAAAGCAAATTTATTGCAATCCCGAGCCAGCGCCGGAATCGAAGTTATTGCCAAAGTCGCGAGACGTTTAATAAACTTTGTGGCAGCGCGAACGTGTCGCGATCGTTGCCCAAATACCAATTGTGATTTATCGCAAGGGAGATGTGACCAGGAGTCATGTGGAAAGGAATAAAAAGCCAGGAGGAAATTAGGCAGAGTTGGGACTCGAGACAGAAAATTTAATCAGCCATCTTCTGATACCCGAAACACGTAGACACGTAGCAGACAAAAATGTAATTCCGCATTATCCAGAACTATCCTGCAACACACCAGGCTTAATTCCGGCCAATCTCATCTGATTTATCTAATAAGTTTTCAGGCAAAGTACTGGGTTCCTTTAAAGAATAAAAATCAAATGTGCTAACTGGTTACAGTCGTCTTTTAAAAGTCTGCTGGCTTGGCTCTCCGTTCCCTCCAGTTTGATTGTCGGTTGCCTTTGATTTGAGGTCGTAACATTAGCTCAGCATTTGTTACCTCCTCCAGCTTCCGTTTTCCACAACAATTTGCGCTAACGATGTCCGTGAGCAATGAAAGAAAAATGTTTGCCTCACACGTGTCTGCAGTGATCCATAACGTTTGGTTGTGTTTGACTTTCGGTTCGGGTTTATATTTCACTCAAATGTCGCTGCAGGCTTTTCATTCTCGATTCCCTTTTACCCTTGATGATTTATACATTTTTGGGGTATTTTTCCTATTGCATTACGAACCAACCCGTTGGTTATAATACATGTTAAGCCCGATGAACGTTGTCCGGATGTGAGCTGTAGTAAAACCAGTTTGACATAATCATTGCAACTGCAGGCAGGAGTTCCTTGACTCTGTTCCTCTGAGCGACTCCTGTCAATTACCCTCGGATGACAGCAGTCTTCTCCTGGCTCTCAGGCTGCCGTTGGTTGTTATTGCCCCTCCGCCTGCTTGGGAAAACCAGCAAGCCTTTTTTTGTTTATTTTCCTTTTTTGGGGTGGAAGTCTGTCTAACTGTCTCTGTTGATTGTGTGTTATTTTAGTTGCGCCCGATGTTGTTGCTGCTGTTGCGGGCGATGTCTGTCTTGTTATTGGATTTAACGAAGTGCACTGCATAACGCGCATACGCCATGTGCGCCCATTCCCAGGCAATATTATTGTAAAGTCATGCATTTCACATTTTAAAGGTTGTGTGCCAGTCAGCTTTTAAAGAGCTCAAGAAGAGTTTCTTGTAAACAAAAATGTTTTCTAATTTATCTTCTGTTAAAAACATATCCCCTTTAAAAATACAACGTACATTAAACGTATTTCCAGATACCAATTTCAGGAATGAAACAATCTAGAATCACGCCCTCAGGTATGCCTCTTCCTCCGCCCACCGCCTGCAGAGTTTCCTTTAACAACCACACATCACGCATACGCCCAGTTATCCATTTTCAGGACGTTCGCCGTCTGCTTTCAGCTGGCTGCTCTTCACAGCTTGATGCATTCCCGTGCGGTTTGGTTTGGTTTTCTTTCTGCTATTGCGACACAAAGTTGCTGCTGCCGGCTGCTGCACACACGGCTACATCCAACTGTGCCGCACCACTGAAATGTGTGCTATTCAGCCAGCACTCGTCATCATCTCCTCCATCATCGGGGTCCCTCCGCCGAATGAAGAGGGAAAACATTGTCACGTGGTTTTTATATTTAGTTGTGCCCTCCTGCTGCTTCTACCTGCCGCCGCAGCAACTCCGGCAGCTTTTTCTTTGCGGTGACTGCAACCACTCCTCCAACTTCCCATTCACCGACAGCCACCCACATTCACATTCACATTCACATTCACACCAGTGCAATAAATTCGCCCGCCCGAGTAACGGCTTCTGTGCCATTGTGGAGAGGCTTTCCATTGTGGCACAAGCACACAGATAGACAACTCGCCTCGGTTGCCAGTCGTTTGACTGTGTGGGTGTAGTTATCCTGCATTGTTTGCCTTGTGTTGCCTCACTGTCTTTGTTGTGCAGGGAAATTGAAATAAATGTATGTGTAAATGCGTCAAAATTAAGTTTATTTCTTTTTCGCTGTTGCTTTTTAAGTGTCTTTGCCAGTGACAAGTGTCAATTAGAAAAAAGTTCAATTACATTAAGCCGAGGAGGGAGCCAGCAGCGGCACAGCTACAACAAGTAGCAGCATTGTTATAGGCCCTGCCGTGAAGGAACATCCAGAGAGTCATTGTCAGTGTCGTTGTTTGTGCTGTTGTTGTGTCGTTTGTGCTTTTGTGCCGGAGACAAAGCCGCCCCAGAGATGTGTGCGAGTATGCGAGTGTAATTGGGATAACTCGGGCGTAGTTTTGAGCACATAATGAACGCAAACAACTGGGGTACGAAGTAACATCCATCCATGGTAACGAAAATAATCCCCGGCTCGTCAATAAATATTTTGTGGAATGCTTTCTCAAGATAAGAAATTTATTTCCGCTTAAAAGTAGAGTTTCAATTTAATTAAAATATATGAAGCCTTGCTTTAAACAGATTAATTTTAAAGGAAAAGTAGTTGTAAGGAATAAATAATGTTTTTGCTTACTCAAGTTTTAAGTGCCTCAGATAAACCTAATTATTGTTCTGTATGGCAAAGTGACATGAGCTGCAATTTCAGCTCGAATAGCCTATTCTTATCCTTTCAATAGCACTTCTATCCTGCCTACATGAAATTGTACCCACCACAGCAATTGACAAGGCCCATTAACTTAGCAGTTTCCAACAGTTTTGCACAACTAATTTGGCCCATTTAACCCCCGAATCCTAATCAAATGTGCTTTAAACTTTGACAGCGTTCTGTGACGACACACGTCGTGTCATGACCAATCTGCTAATGAAATAAAATATTAATTAAGAAACTCCAGACAGCAGACACCGGCTGATATAGTGCGGATAGTAGTGGCGAGCCTGGCCAGAATATCGTTTCATCAGAGGGCACTTGGAGCTGTCGTTTGGGTAATTGTAATGTTTGGCATGCAATTAAGCAAATGATGAATGAATCATTCAGTACGGGCGAGATGTGGCTGGATGCCAGACACAGACACAGACAAGTTGTCACAGCGCCAACTTGAATCGCCCGAGTGTCTAACATGGCGTATGCGCAATATTTTAGCGTGGAGCAAACAATTCTCTCGAAGAGGCGACGTGTCCAGGCCGCAGACAGCGGACACTCTCCGGCGTTTATAATTTGATCATTATTTATATTTAAATAGGTCCTTCCCCCACGCACCTAAAACACATCTGTTCGCTGCTTTTTCTGTGCGGCCCGTTTGCTTTGTTGTTTGCTGGCCTGGCTAACAACAAATTGAAGGGAAATGATTCCATTTCATGCTAGATTAAACATGTGTCCACATAATTTATCGATTATTTATCATGTGGTCTGCTACGGGTGCGCTCCGTGTGGCCGAAGTGAAGTGAAGCCGTAGGCCCCAGGCCACCAGCATGTCCCTGCGTCCGTGGGAGGGGCTGTGTGTGCTAAGCTGGGGGAGGGCCTCCCCCTTGCATAGGCCTTTTGCGGCCACATTGCGCACACAAGTGCAAAATTAGAAACAAAAGCTGTGCCAAAGGCGTTTACCCTCTGCAGGAGCAAGTGAAGTTCGATGTCGATGTCGATGTCAGGAGTCCGTTGCCATGCCTTTGCCATTCGAGCCACTTGTCGCTCCAATCCGCCCAAATACCCTAGGGATGTGCCGGAGTATGATGGCCACAAAAGTCACAGGCAACTCATTCGCCTCGGCCCTTTATAGGGAGATGTGACATATCTAAAACATACCAGGAATTGGGTCAATGCATCCATTACAATAATGTGTATTTTAGGGAAAGGACCCCAAGGAATATCTGTCTGATTTGGGCTTGGCTGTGCAACTGAAAGTAGGTTACAAAAACAGAGTGTTGCAATACTATTTATATAAAGATGGGATGCTAAGCGATATCTCACCGCATAATTATCTGGGGCCTGCCTCAGTAATACTCTGCTGAAATAGAAAAGCACAGATATTTGTTAGATATTTCGTTAGTTCTTCTGCTTTATTTTCAAAGGTAACAGAGAAATATTTCATTATTCGTCAAGGTAATTGAAACTTCGTTCATCACAGAAACATTTTTTTTCACTTACAGCCCCTTTCGATTTTTCCCTGGCTCTTTTTACGCGCCGGACGCATTTGCCATTGCATTTTTACCGCATAAACACACACTCGGACTCACACACGCACACACACACAAGGCCCGTGGACAGCATAACACGAAAATGGCGGCCATTTTGTAATCCGCATGTGGCTGGGTAATCACCCCTAAGCTCCGCTTTGCCACTATCCCGTCGCCGCAATCCCCCTTCTCACACGTGCGGCGGCTTTTGCCGGGTTTGCCGTAATGTTTTTTTTTTTTTGCTTTGTTTTGCGGCATTATGTGGTCGCTTGTCGCTGCATTTCCCAGCTATATCTATTTTTCCATCGCCCTTGCCCGAAATCTCCTTCTCCGCATGAATGTTGTGATTTTGTTTTGCGATTTTCGGCTATTTTTGGTTTTCATTTCGCGTTCCGCAGATCGATCGATATTTTAAAGCTTAGTGAAATGGTGCGAATTCAGTGAGCATTGGTCAGGATTTGGACAATTAGCAGGAGATGCAGATGCTTAGGAACCACACCTTGTCGAAATAGGAAAATAATTTAGTTTTGAGCCAATTTTTACCTCTTTCAGATCACCAAAAATAAAAAATAATCATTTTCAATTAAGCTAGTATTCATCCTGCCTATAAACATGTTTTCTTTAATTAAAAAAGTGTCTGAAAGAGTATTCCCCTCTCTACCACTTAGACAAAAAGTGGCCAAATGAACCACTTGATAAATTGCTTGAATTGCTGCCAGCAAATATGAAATATTTTCCTAGTGGTTGGCACAAACAACTTTATCGAAATGAGTGCAACTTCATAATGCTCCTTTGCTTCTTCTACAGGCAATGCAATGCAATTGTTGAACACATTTTGACAAATTGTTGCCGCAGCCACTTTTAAATCAATTTGCCAGCTAAATTGACTTCCATTCCTGGCCAAGAGATTTTGCCAGCCAAGCGGATATCTTAAAAAATAAAAAACTCGCAAACTTTCCTCAGCTCCTACGCCGTTCTCATGTTTTTCGATCTCAATCTCTGCTTTCAGATGGCGAAATCCTGCGCGTGCTGGTGAACAGCTCGGCCGAAATCAAATGCGATGTGGGCTCCAGCCTGCCCGACGACAAAGTCCTGCTGGTCGTTTGGTACAAGAATAATTTACCCATTTACAGGTAGGTCAATCTACGCCCTACGAGCGCGTGTATCGGCATCCGCATCCGTCTCTGTATCTCAATCCCTTTGACAGCTACGACACACGTGGCGCCCACGCAGGGACCCCGTCGCACTGGCGGGACGAGGAGGTCCTCGAGGATCGGGCCATCTTCCGGACGCACAAGGAGCCGGCGGAATTGCTTATAAATCCGGTTAAGGTAACGTCCACCCCCATCCACATCCGCATCCGCGTCCGCATCGGAATCGCGAGTGTCAACATAGCAGCGCTTTATAATTGGAATTTCATTTCATTTTCAGGAAAAGGATGCGGGCAACTTTCGCTGTCGCGTGGACTTTAAGCTATCGCAGACCCGCAACAGCAACGTCAATTTGGAAGTTGTTGGTGCGTATACCCAGAACAGACTGATGTCAGGGATTCAATCAATTTTGGGTGCCCTTTACTGGCATAAACATTTGATAGAATCGAACAACGTTTTAATTAATTTTAACAACCAACCCTTTCCTTGATATAGTTACAACAAATTATTTTGATATTGCTATTTAAGAAGAGAAACATATTTATATATATTTATATTAATAGGTTTTAGGCTTTAGCTTAACTTACTAATAATAAAAATATATTTTCTGATGCTTTTAAAAATTCAAAAAACTTGAAACCCAAAGCATTATACACTCTGTTAAAGTCAGTATCGTTTCTGTTTGTCCTGCTAAAATCTGAATTAAAATTTTCCACTTCAACCAGTTTGAAAACCGGGAGAAAAACAATATATATATATACAAATATGCAGCTATAAAATCAACATTCACATAAATAAATAAATACGCCCAGCCAGAAACGATTATAAAAGCAATTAATATTTGTTTCGTCCGCACACACAGACCCGAACGAGTCAAACATAAATTAGCTGAAATGATTTCTCGGTTAGCCGCAAAACTTACAATTTATTATGCGAGGGATATATACCTTTGCATTGCTTTTGACAATGCCAAATTGATTCTGATTTGCGGCTGTCGATAATCATAGCAAGCGATCAGGATATTCATGAATTTAACAGATAACATAACTTAATAAAGTCCGCTTTTCCTTTTCAACTTCACAGTTCCGCCTATGCAGCCGAATATTTTCAACGAGCGCCGACTGCGAATCGATTCTAGGGCAGGTCCTTACGAAGAGGGAGGCAGCCTGGAAGTCACCTGCGTTGTCTATGGCGGTAAGTCACGGAAATGCTAATCAAAAGTTACCGAATTCAATACGCGGCAGTGGACTTCCACTGGAATAAAATATTAATTGTGGGCCCTAGAAAATGCAATCAATAATTAAACTTTACAAGTGGCTGTATAACCATAAAAGAATCCAGCACGAACGCAATCAGAAATTGAAAATGCGCTATTGAATGGAGGGAGAAGGAGTAACTAAGCTTTGTTGGCATGCAAACAAAGGGCCAGAGTATAAACAACAAACAATAAATAAGGTGGGGAACTGTAAAGTAAAGTTCAATTCCAAAGAAGGCGAAACAGAAGCCAATTGTGGGGGAAAAGGATGGGGGAATCGAGCCAAGTTAATTTCGAAAATGTGTCGCCTTAACAAAAGGATTAAAAACGCTCGAGAGCCAGGAGAAGTCAAGTAGGAAATAAAGGGAAAGGCCAGAGAATCCGGGCGCAGCCTGCAGGTTTTGTTATCGATGACTCTCGGGGCGAAAAGTTGACATTGGATACACAGCAAATAAAAGTAGGTAATACAGTAAATTAAACAATTTTATTTGATTTTTATTGGGGTAATGATATACAAACTATTGATTGAATTGTGGATAATTTAAGATTGTTTGTAATATCTATTCCTTAAAGTATAAAAATATGATATATATAATGCATATATTCAGCTTTAAGTGCAAACTTCCCTTCTATTTATCCCTCTGCACACACAACCCTTAAGTCAATTGCTGTTAATGAAAACCAAAATAAGAACTGTTCGTGCGAATAAAGGAGACTGCAAGAGGACCGAGGACAATCCTGAATCGGAGTGGAAACGGGTCGTATTTTCCTCTCAAAAGCCGTCACAGTGGCGGACATAAGTATGTCAGCTGGCAACAACAGTGGCGTTCGCGTTCGCATTCGCATTCGCATTCGCTTTCGCTGTCGCGTGCTTTATCGCTGTGGAGTCCCCTTTGTTTCTGGGTCTGGGCGGAAGCGAAACCACTTTGAATGGTTTGACATGTCAACGTTGACATAAAATAAATCACCAAGCCAGCAAACTGCACTTGAAGCTGCTCCGGCAACTGTTAACTGGTCAGTAGTTTTCTGGGAGGAGCGCGCAGGAAAAAAGAAAAGCACCAGAATTGGGCACTCAAAATGTTGTATGTGCCAATTAAATGGGGGCAAGGAAAATGTTGCCAATGTACAAATGTGAATACATACGAGCTCCGGCTGGCGGGACGAGGCTGTAGGGGGAGTGGTAGTGACCAAGTTGTTGACAAGGGAAAAGGAAGTCAGTTGATGTTGGCAAATGAGCGGGGCGGCGGAGGCAAGCAATTGGAGTAGTTGAAACTTGTCCAAAACGAGGGGGAGAAAGTGAATTGGGTTTATGTATGACTCTCTGGGTGTATATGTGTGTGTGTGGTCAGTCTCGTTGACAGTTGAAAGGAACAAATTGATCCTAGTTGTAAGGAAAATTGCTACACTTGGAAAAACACGGTAATTTCTTTGCCAAAACAACTTTAAAAATAAAATAATTAAATGAGATATAGGAAAATGTTTACTTATCATTATGTATTACTTTTTATATATCACTTTAAGTCTGAAAAAGACAGCAAATAATTTTCTGTTAGTTTTTACTTTGGTAATACGTTTTTAGAACATTTTAAAATTTGTACATTTTATTCGTGCCGGCCATAACTTTTGTCTTTTAAGAGGAAGGACCTTCGGCTGACCACTGAACATCCCTGTTATGCTGCAATGGTAATGGTGTGAAATTGAAAATGCTAGCCTGCCTGTTCTGCCCTGCTGAAATCTTAAACAGCGGGCGGAAATAAATTGCAGGCAAATGCTGACATTATGCTCAGCCCGGCACCATCTCCACCACCTTCTCCATCTCCTGGTCCGTCTTCGCCTCCATTGCCATTTCCATTTCCATTCTTAGCTGCTTTTGGCTGGGCCATGGTGTGGTCAGGTCTTTGGCATTCAACATGCAATGTCCATTACAGAAATTGCAATCCTGTGGCCAAAACAAAAAGCCAGGAGGGAGGCGAGTCTAAGAGCATAAAGTGCTGAAAAAGTTGCCACTTAAACAAGTGCAATCAGCAGAAGTAAGTCAAAAGCGGCAGGCGATGAGGAAGGAGCGTACCGCTCCGGGATGGAGATGGATACAGGGAGGGGGATGGCCGAAATACGGGGAACAAGGCGGAGCCGGTTTCGGCTTAAGAGTGTGCGAAATCGACAAAGGAGCAGTAAATTTTATTGCAGCCTAGGAGGCCCACAATTGCAAATGAGCGCGACACGCCAGCCCCGAAAAAGGCCGGCGAAACGGGGAGCGAAATGAAGTTATAAACCAGCACAGTCTGTGTGGGTTGTAAAAATTACCAATCTACCCCCAGTTGCCCCTTCCCCACGCCAAGTCTGCCAAATCATAAAGAATATACATTGGAACTGGGGGCAGCCATTGTTCGCTGGCACTTGCCGAGCAGAGGGAATTCCGGGGGAAAACTCTGGGTTTATGTGGCCACTAATGCATAATATTCAACGTTGCCTTCTTTGGCACGCCATGAATTTTACACACGGTGGTTTTTGTCCCCATCCCTCCCTGACTTCAGTTTCCCTCCCCTCCTGACTTCAGTTCCCCTCTTTTGCCATCCTGCCAGAAACTCTCCTGTGGAAAGTCGCAGGGGAAACTTTAACTGAAACAGTAGGCTCATTTTAATACCCCTTTTCTTATATTTTTGTTAAATTTCAGTTATTCTTATGATTTATTCTTATTTGTACATTGGTTTTCTTTGCAGGTCCAATAAAGTTGAATTTTTATTCTGGCAGAAATATTGGCAGAAAGGATTTACTGCAGGCCTAGTTTAAAATGTTTCTAAAACAAACTTTATATCTTCATATTTAATAATTCATTTGACATACTTAATAAAATTCCATACAACCCTTAATACCTTCGTGATACCCAGCATAATAAAAGTGTGCCAGAAATGGCTTTCTACCCTTTGCATTTTTTTCTCTCGGTGTGTCAAACGGAAGTGCAGGCGTTTTCCGCTTTGGCCAAAGTGAGCGTTGCCCATATTGTTATTGTGTTCACCATTGTTGTTGCCCTAGGCAGGTTAGCCACTACAAAATAGTGTGCATTTTTATAAAATTTTCTTTCTTTTTTTTTGTTATTATTATTATTACTATTACTATTACTGCTAACGTAGTTGTGTTCTTGTGGCACATTTCGGAGCACGGAAGTGCAGCAATACGGCCCTTGCAACAACACAAGATATTTTTCTGCGCGAAAATAGAAACAGCAAAATGTGGAAAGAAAGCAAGGAAGATGGAGACAACTTGGTTTTTAGTTTTACTAGCCTAAAGAATGATAGTAAATGTATTAATGGGATGATATTTATTTCTATATTAAATTGAATTTTAATTTCTTAAACCGGTTCATTAAAAATCATAAGAACGACAACAGAGTGCAACTATATTTGTTAGACTTTAAAGGGACCCTCAAAGTCAGCAAGCTTAAAATTTATTTTACAGCTTCCTCGCTGGACAAAAGGTCAAATGGCAGAGAGCAGACAAGGGGAAACTGGACGGGGGGATGGGGAGAATGCGAACTGAATAAACAGAAAGTGTAGGAAAGACAACAACATAAAATATATTTATGTGGCATGGCAGAGTTTCCTCCTTTTACTTTTTCTGTTTCTACTTTTTTTGTGCTACTATCAAGAGTCCTAAATTTTTGTTGTTGGTGCTTCTATTTCTTGATTGCTTTGTTTGCAAAGACCCTTCCCCGCCATCCAGTTTTGGGGAGTGTATCTGTTTCACCCGAGACAAATCCAAAGCAGATGCAGATGCAGGAGATGCAAAAGATATGCAAAACTAAACAAGCAAATATTTCAGCATTGCATAACTGAGCCGCTCGCTCCAACCCTTTCTGGTCGGTTTCAATGCACTGCAAAAAAAGCGAAGAGAAGTTAAGATTAATTATTAAAGGATGTGAAACTATATATGAAATTATTTTACTACAAATCTATTGCTGCCAATGTATAATTATTTTTAAGTATAATTGCATTCAGCATTGAAGGTCGTTTTAAATCTATTTGAAAAATATAAATCAAATTAAAGAGATATAATTACGAAATACTATAATAAAAAATATGAAAAATATAAATAAAACTATAATATTTCTCCTGTGTAATGCTTAATAATGAGAGTAAACAGAACAATAGGCAACCAGAAGGAGAGACTCTCTGCGCCCTGGTAACGTGTGTGCAAAAGTGCATAAGTGAGTCGGACTTGGCAGGCAGCGGCTTTAAGTCTTCGCCGAAAGGAAACGCTAAAAACTGGCACGCATTTGAATGCTGCTGCTCATTAGAAAGTGGGTGGAGCCACCTGGAGAACGTGGACGTGGTGGGTGCCAGGTGGACATGGCAAAGAAATGCTAATGTCGCTTTTGCTGCTGCTTTTCAGCTGCCTGGCACAAAAACCCGTTTTTTGATGCTTGCACTAAAAATGGCAAAGCACTTGGCAAAAAAGTAAAAAGAAATAAAAGAGAGGAGTCTGCTTTTCGGGGACGAAAGCCAACATACTCTTGAAAACGGATGGGTTCTATGGAAAATTGTATCTACAATAGAATTTTATATTTTATAAAAAAGTACTTCCAAAAAACTACCACATAAAAACAAAAAATAAATTGAATTTAAGTTATTATTCCTAGAACTTGATTTTCTCAACATTGTTATATTCTTATTATTATTATATAAATTTACTGTGAATTATTTTTCTTTAATTATAACTATTAAAATTAGAAGTAAACGTTTCTTTTTCTTAACACCTTTATGGCTTTTCTTGTGAGTGTATAAAAATGCAGCTTAGAAGAAAGAAAAGCTGAAAGAAAAAAACTAGTGCAAACTTTGAGTGCGTTTGTGTGGAGAGTAAAGGCAAGTCAGCTGTGTTTGTGGGGCTGTGGCACCTTATGTTGACATTAAAAAACAGCAGATACCACACAAGCCTTGGCAGGAAACTTTGTGAGGGCTTTAAAGTGAAGCAAGAGTCTCTGAAGTTTTTTCCAGCTTAAAGTGTTTCGAAAAAAAGCCACAACTGCATTGCCAAATCAAACTTTTCGTTCCGCTCTTCTGTGGCGTTCGAAGTGCTTTTTTCATTTTTATTTTTCATTGTATTCCTGGCGGAGGAAGGCTAATAAATCACTGGAAACCATTAAGCCGCCTTGCTACACATGCGCTAATCTACTCTGGCACAAACACACTCAGACACTAACCCACACAGAGACACTCGAACGTACACATGCACAGTATGTGAAATATTTTCATAAACAACATAAAACTCGACCAAATGGCAGTTATTAATCAAAGTAATGTGCGTTCACCTCTCCGCATATCCTGCTCCGTGCATACACATGTATGAAAATCTATATGTGTGTCCGTGTCACACATTTTTCAAACATATCAAGTGCAGTTTTCGGCCCATCCGTGGCTTAGTTTTAGTGAATTTCCAGGTGGATTTAATGGCACTTGTTCAGTCGCATTGCTTTTTATGGCTGCTCATCAAGCATTTTGCGTAATAACTACGTAATAATAGAAAAATATACAAGCATGTCGCTGAATTTATTTGTGTCAGCGCCCTACACTGGCAGAAAAGTGTGCGGCACTGTTGAGATAAAAATTAAATATGGAAATATGTAGACAATTTAGGCCAGAGAGATGCTCACCAGTCTTCCACCTCTAATCAGTTTAATTCCATTTAATATTATTTCTCAGTGTATTATTTGCCTTCCCTTGAATGAGTGACCGACCACCCGTTGCTATTAAATTAATGTGCGCTCATATACGCACACAAAAGCTAATTTCAGCGCTTGATTAAGTTGAAGTCGTTAAAAGCGGCCAAGTGCCACACGCTGCGTATGAGTAATGTGGCTGTGCGTTTGTGTGGCGGCTTAAGTGGACCACACTCCGCAGCGATTGCACCACGCGGTGGCCAGTTAACAAGCTCCACCAGCTAACCAAATTAGGGGTTCTAAGGATAGACTATAACAGGCACTTTATTCAATGGATAATTCCGGTAATAACAAGGCAAGTCAATCTTGAAGGTTGCTCCTTTGGAAAATAGTCAATATTTTGTCATTTTAATGATTAAAACAGAACACAAACTAATGACAACTGCTGGGTCAAGAGCATTTTGAAATGGGAGCATTGAACTTGGTATAACTTTAATTTTTATTATAACAAGAAAAGATTTAAAGATCTTAGTTTTGCTTTAAAATCCTTACGAGTTCACTTTAATTATAATTAAATTCCTTTTTTATTCACCTTGCAGGCTCTCCGCCACCGACTGTCACCTGGCTGATGAATGGGCAGCTGCAGAACAGCGTTGTCGATTACACCTACGACGGCACCATCAACAGCAAGCTGGTGGTTCGCAACCTGTCACGCATCCACCAGCATGCGGTCTACACCTGCCAGGCGAGCAACTTCCACAAGAAATACGTGGCCACCAACATAACCATTGAGCTATACCGTAAGTAAAAATACACACAAACTGAGAGCAGAACGGGGTATTGGTATACAGTATGCTTCTCGAAAATACAAAGTCAACTGGAAAGGTAAAACTCCCCTAAGGAAAACAATATATGTTATTTTGAAAGGCAATTTTTAATTGGAAAACTGTGAGCCTTGGTTTTATCTCAACTTTAGGAAACCTACATTTCGGTTTTCGGTTTCATTAAATGTCCTCCCTTTCATAATAAATTGAAATTTTGCCAGCATTGAAGCGAGCTTAAACGACCCAAATATGGTGCTAAAAGCGTTTTGCCAAACAATTTATTTATTTATTGTATTTATTTCACTTTTTCTGATTCTGATTGTGCGGTCTTGCTTTTGTTGTTCGGTTTTAAGCGTTGCGATAAAAGTTTTAACAAATAGCTGCGCAGATAAAAACCATCCAGGCACCCGGCAAACAAAAAAAGAAGGCGGCGTAGAAGCGCCCAGGGAGGCTGGGCGGCAAAAAATAGATAATAAAATGGCTTATGCAAATATAACAAAATGCAAACGGCCGGGGCAGCAACATTGCATGCGATACCCAAACACGAAAAAAGTATACTATGTACCCAGAAATTCCTGTGCGTAACTTATCCCACCTTCCATGGCATGGGCCGTGACCCGGTGCATATTGTACGGCCCAGCATCGTATCGAACTATTTCGCTCTTTGTGGACGTATAGAAGTTGCGTCCAGGTTAGTGGAGTGTGCATGACCCCAATGGATTTATTATTTTGTGAGAATTTTTTAAACGCAGGGGCAGGGGCAATGGCAATGCAAATTGTTAAATTGAATTAAATTGTTGCCAATTTCGTGTGTGTTTCACTGCGAGTGTGAGTGGTTAAGAGATTTGTGCTTGTGCAAGCAGTTTCTAGCAAGTTTATTTGTCGTGGCAAGAATGAAAATAGGAATTCCGATAGCTTAATAAGTTGATTGTTCCAATTTAAGGGAGTGAGTGGAGTGCTAATAAGTAGAGATAGAAAGAGTTTGTTCTTCATTTGAATAATTTGTATAGTTGATTGTAACTATTGTCCTAATCAAATCGTAAGGTGCTTAAACCATAGAATCTAAATAAAAATTTATGAATATTCCGCTGCTAACTCTGAGCTCAATTCTTCTCTGAAAAGTATAAACTTTCCTAAGGTACTAGAATATTCTTGAAGTTCAGGCCGCGCCTCTCCGCATTCTCGGAATATTGCCGCATAATATTTTGTTGTATGTCTGGTTATTAGGCCCATGGCATTGCGCTAAGAGCCAAAGATTGGCCATTGAATTTTATGGCACTTTGGCGCGTCTGTCATGGCTCTCAAAACGCCAAAGCAATTGGACGTCAATTCCTACTTAGGCTCCCAGTACCCGAAAAATAATGTAAAAATGTTCCAGCGACAGCAGCTGGTGATGCGCATATTTGATATTATTGCTCCGAGTTCGGGCACGGGGAATATGTCGCACTGGCGAAGACATAAAAGTTAACACGCCAATAAGGAATGCCCTGGATGAGGCGGCGGAATGTCGCTAACTTGGTCAATTAATGTGGCCACAGTTTCGTAATATGTTTAGCAAATGACCTTGAAATGCAGAGCGCTGGGTGGCGGGGTGGTGGGCCTAACCAGGTTTCGCCACTCAGTTCCTACAGAGTGCTCCGATGTTTTTTGTGTGTAGGCTCGCGTGTAATGACAGAACGGGCGGCCGGGAAACAAGGCAGTTGAATAATAAGTACGACCTTAATTAGTTAATTTTATGGCCACTAACAATTAGATTACGCCCGGCATGACACCCCCTCCCGCCCGAGCAACAACAATTATGAGTGCTCCTCATTAGCACACAATTTAAGTTCCCAAAAGGGCTGGCCGAAGCCGAAGTGCAGCATTTAATTGAATTAAAATTTTCCCATGCATCATTTGGCATGCAAGTCTGGTCGAAATTTCCCCGGTGGCTGTTTTCCTTTACTAAAATCTTCGTTGCATTCGAGAGACAATTCTTCCATTAGAAGTGTATGTTTTTCAAGCCTTAAACCAAGTCATAATTTAATAGATTTGCTGGAGTAATTTACCGCAGCTCGGCACTATTTCAGGTCCTGGTCTTCTATGCTCGCCTGGTTGGTGCGTTAAATTAAACATTTAAATGATTTTTCAATGCAAATGTGCATAATTAATTTAATTACGGTAAAGCGCTGCTGTAGAAGCAGCTGCAAGAACAACAACCGCATTGAAACCTATAAAAACAATAAAAAGTGGAATAATATTGTAATGTATGCAGCAGAACACAGAAAAAAATGGCATTGATATAAATAAAATTGTAGATTGTTGCACTACACCTCGCTGCAATGCTTTTGCTCTTCCCTTTTCATTATCGCATTTGGGTTTAACTGAAATGTCACGCCTTTAAATTAACGCACAAAATGCGCGGCCAACCGCAGCAAATGTAACAACTGAAAAAATAACAACGGTTGGCTTAACTCCTTTAAATTGCTGGGAAAAAATTTTCTTTAATGTATCAAGCGAAGCGATACCCTCTAATTGGTTTATTACAACGTAAAATAAGTTAAAGTTTAGGTGAGAGCGTTAATGGAAAGTTCAGTTTCCCCGCAAAATAGGTATAAATTTAAACAATCACAACCTTCAAACTCAATCGGAATTGTTCGCACAACAAACAATATTTTAATATTTATAATCATTTTCCAATTGAAGCCCAGAGTGCGTAATTTATAATTTGCAATGAACGCAGCAAAGCGCAAAACGCAAAATAAAAATAGAGTCGGAAAGCGCGGAAAAACAATCACAATCCCGATAACGATGGGAAATTGTGTAATGCCGATAATGAACCCGGACTCCAGCTCCAGTTACGTGACCATGTTTGGGTGGAGCAAAAATATGTTTGTTATTGTCTATTTGTTTGGGCAATTTTCAATTTTGTGGGTAAACAAATTGCTGTCACCATGAATATTAACAAATATTCAAATTACATAAACATAATTGCATGAATATTTATTGGCTGAAATTTAATGCATTGTTTGTGATCTGCGAGTCCGACAATAGCCAATGCCAATTGGCCATATGCCAATTATTTATTAAACAGCCTGCCGCGACGCCATTCGGAATTTATTTTTGGTTCTTAGCTGCTTCCCTTTTAAAGATTTTTGCGCCAGTCGCCAGCGAGCGGAAGCCACTTTAATGAGATTTTTGCTGTGAATTATTATTGGGCCCCAAAAAGATTAACTTTTCATCAATTTGTTGCCGTATTCCTGCAAGTATTTCCCGCCTGACATTTATCACTTTATATTATGGGTCCGTTCCAGAATATCTTCTGCCCTATGCTCGACATTGTTGCCGATGCAGCTGCCTTCGCTAGTGGCTATCGTAATTTGTTGCAATTAATTTTAATTGCATTGCCTGTCATTTCCATTTCGATTTCGATTTTTCACACACAATTTGAATAAATCAACAAAAAGCCGCTGTCGCAACAGGCAAAAAGGCAGAAACAAATACAGAAACAGAGTCGGTGGGTGGGGTAATAAAACCAACCTTAAATGGCAATTTAAGCAAATAAATTAAGGATGGAAATTAATGCGTTTTTATAAACAAACTGTTTGTATTGCAGTGCGGCCCCTGCTCGTGGAAATCAGCTTCAACAACCAGCCGATGTCGGCGGATCGAAAATATGAGATCGAGTGCCAGGCCATCGGGTCGAGGCCGCCGGCGAAGATCACCTGGTGGATGGGGAACCTCGAGCTGCACGGCCATAGCCAGAAGGTAAAAGGAATTTTAAATTTGAATAAATAATATTAACTTGGAACATCTTTGAAAGGTATCTGAGGACGGCAATGTGAGCACATCGGTGCTGTCTATAACTCCCACGAGGGAGGACCATGGAAAGGCTCTGTCCTGCCGCGCTACCAACGAACTCGTAAGGAATGGCATTCGAGAGACCGCCATGAAGCTGAATGTGTTCTGTAAGTATTTTATTTTAGATATAATTAAATATAAATATAAATATA
>JAEIIL010001854.1:0-41044 GCA_018905715.1 Drosophila lini | reverse complement strand
TTAGAAGATATATATCCAAATCTGACCATAGATATATTCCCCGCTGGGCAGAAATTATATAATTGAAAGACCCAAAGCAAACATATTTAGCATAATCAAGTAAACTTTATTTAAATCTATTAACATTTGTCAGCTTATCATCAGCTCGAGGATAACATTCTTGAAAAATCGTTAAAACAAAGGTATAAAAGCGGGAAAAGCACACATGAAATGCAAGAACATTTAGGGTCTTAAGAGTAGAGATTTACATAGCAAAATGGGTGGCTAATAAATAGATAAATAGACTTTTGGCCGCTTGTTTGAAGTTGTCCGTTGCAAGCCAACACATTCAGTCCGACTAGGATGCACTCCACTCCCCCCTCCACATCAAGGTTGGGCGCCGCGGGCTTCTTAGTCCTCGTCATCGTCATCATCGGAGGGCACAAACAGATCGTTCTCCTCGAGGAAGTTGGCCACGTTCTTGCTGATGGTGGCACCCACAAAGAGACCCGGTATGACGGCACACAAGATGGCCAGGAGGCCGAATGGCATCTCTTCTGGCTTGGGCCTAATGGCTCCGCTGCGGTAATAGACGCTCGACATGTGACGACGCAGGATGTTGAGGCTTTGGGGGTTCTCAGACACCTTGCGTGAGATCCGATGCAGAGCCATGTTGAGTGGAAGGGCCAGACGGGAGACAATCATCTTGGGGCGGTGATACGGGCTCTTAAAACGGATTTAGACAAAACTTTATCGCAATTTGTGCGAAGATTTTCCAGATTCTGTGAGTCAAGCAGCTGTTTATGCGAACAGAAGTGTTGGTAAACGCATCAAGTAAGATGACACCCACGCACAATCCAGTGTTCCACAACACCCCTTAGAAGTGGGCGCGCCTTTTGAAATCGATTCCTTCCGGCTTGTTTACAAAATAAAAATGAAAAAAGATTCCAGTTCTTGGGTTGCACATTTTACAGCAGGATGTGTGTGTATATATATTTATTTTTTTAGAGCTCATACAAATGCTCGGGGTTCAATTACATTTAGGGTGGTGGCCATGTATAAATATATATATTATATTTCAATCGATTTTGCCCTTAACTAGTAAAATATATATATATGTATATAGTATCGATTTTGTTTATATATCCATCCGTTGCTTAGCAGATTTCTTGTGAAGATTTGTGTTTATGCCGGATCTAGGATTACGCTGATTACTAAAAATATATATATAGGAATTATGGGACTTTGATTTCTTTTTATTGTATGAAGTTCTAAACTAAAGTTGTGCCCGAAAGAAAAAAAAAATAAATGGCAGTTTTGTACATAAATACATAATTAATGCTTGTCTGGCCAAGGGCTAAGTAAACAATTGTGAATATATATGGGGTAGGAGGAGGCTAATCACAGCAAAGCAGATCTCTGCTTTGGGCGCTATTTTACGCTTTAAATAATTGGCTAAAATCGAGCTAAATGTATACATATTTGTTATTAATTTATTTGTGAAGCTGTTTTACTTTTGCGCCCTTTGAATTAAAGTACCTCTAGTCTATTAGGAAATCATTGGTGTAGGAAAGAAGCGCGGCATGCTGTGAGAGAGAGGGACTATTTTTTAGGGACGTGTGTGAACTGGCGCCGAAAATAGACTTCCGGCAAGCTTAGTTTACCTTAAAAATACGTATGAAAATTGCACTAAACACGGAAAGGGATGTACACAATATAAATACGATGATAAACGGGGTGTTGTGTGTTAGTGGGTGGAAACAATCTGATTCTTGCGGCCAGCATTATCGGATCATTCGACTAACTACCTTTTGATTGTGTTATGTTTTTCCTTTTTTTTGTGTGTCATCGCTCGCCTTCTTCTTCATTGGACATTTATTTTAGCCACGATTACCGGCCATAATCGGGGCAGTAGAACGTTCTGGCTGTCGGGGCATCTGTTCTACCTAGAAGACCTTACTTATTCCGCAAAGTGTGTGATTCACACCCACGAGTTGTGAATGTTTATGCCTCTTAACAAATAAATACTATGAAATAATACGTAATAATACCCCTGGGGATGCACGGGGCATGTTACCAGTTATAAACAAATACAATTACATATACATACAACAAGTAAATTAAGCTTAAATTGCAATTTCCAGACCGTGTCACATTTGAATCTAAAAACATCTGCAGCAAAGCAAATTGATTCTCTACTCTTTTTTTTTTCTTTGTCTAAAATAAATACCCTTTGAAAATTGCAATTTTTGTTTTTGTGTTCTGGGGTTTCCTCTTAAACATATACATACACAAAACACAGGGCTCGTTGGAGCAGATTCCACTCCCACTCCCACGAGCGACACAATTTAGAGGGCGGGGGGGCAGAGGCAGGCAGGCAGGCAGAAATTCGGGGCCACTTTCCCTTCAATCGAACTCCGCAATGGAGGGCGACGGCGGCGCATTGCGATTCAAGTCGACATGCACGCTCGATCCGGATGAGGAGGATGAGGCTTTGGCCTTGGGTGGGGCGGCGGCTTCACCGTCTCCTGGTCATAAGTCCTGAAAGCGTCGCACATCCTCCCAGTAGTGTGACGGTATCTGGAACATCTTGGCGGGGATGTTGTCGCGAAACTCAAATTTCTGAAACGTCACCTTGGCGGTGACCGTGTGCAGCACTGGGATCTCGATCTTCACCGGGAAACCCGTCGGCAGCTTGAGCGTAACAAACTCGCGCAGCTTGTTGATGTGCTTCAAGGGAGCCACCACCTCCAGAACGTCTAGTAGCATATCCACGCTGAGGGGAAAGTCCTTGCTCATCGCCACCGTGGCACGCAGCGTCTTGTTCGACTGCTTGTGGACGGGTGGCCTTCCCAGCTGCGGACACTTGCCCACCTCCGCGTCCAGATACTGCTGCCAGGTGACCGTGGTAGCGGGCGGTGCCTGGAGCGAACTGCGACGCGGCAGCTCCGGCAGTGTGATGCCATTTGGTGCTGTCGGTGTATTGGTCTCGGGCGGCGTGGCCGTGTGTTGGCTGTTGAGGCTAGAGCGCCGACCATCCGGCTGATGATTGGCACTGGTGCCGCCCTTGGTGATTGTCTCGACAATGGCGCGATTCTTCTGCAGATCCTCGTGGGAGAGGTGTTCACGTCGCTTGCGCTGCTTGAGGATCAGGCCCTGGATCGTGTAGATCTCGCACTGATACTGCCCTCCAATCAGTTCCTTACGATTCGCACGGAATATCCAGCCGCGCTGCGCCCGCGCAAACTGTATTGTCTTGGTGGACATCTGCGTGGCCAGGATGTCGGTGGACATGAGGACATCAACCTCGTCCTCCATGTCGGCCTCCTCGTACCGCAGCCGCTGGAAACACTCCTGCTCGTTGTCCAGCAGCACCAGCGAGTCCCTGGGCGGCGCCTCGCCGCGAAACAGGAACGATATGTCGCCGCGCTCCCAACGCATGTCGTTGAAGTCCACCAGCGTCGTGTCCAGGCGTATCGAGGCGCCCGACTTGTACAGCCGGCAGATGTCCGAGGGCAGGATGCGTGAAACGAGCGGCAGCCAGGATTGAAAGTCCCACTTGAACTCCATGTAGAAGTCCTGCATCTGGCGCAGCGCATTGACCAGCTTCTCCCGGCGACCCTCCATGTGTTCGCGGGACTGCAGCTTGAGCATGCGCAGCACCTGGGTGATGGTCTGGCGGTCGCCGTAGCTAATGGCCTCGGACAGCGGAGACCAGCCCTCGTTGTTCTTGATCTTCACGGGGGCGTTGTGGGCCAGTAGCAGGCGCACGGCATGCTTCCTGCCCAGCATCACGGCGAGGTGGAGCGGTGTGTTACCGTGCTTGTCCTTTCGCCCCACCTCGTCCTGGGCCGTACTCATTAGCAGGCGCCGTTGCAGCGACTTGATGTCGTCCTCGAACACGCTCTGATGCATCGGATAATCCGCCGCTGCTGTTGGTGTAGTGGTTGTGGTAGTGGTGCTATCGCTGGCCGCCGCAGGTGTGGTTGCTGCCGCGCACAGGTGTGCGTGCGTCGGCGGGCGCTCCGCAGGGGGATCACCTTCAACACCTTCGCCATCCTCGCCCTCACCGGCCGACTGATATTCGTCTGAATCATCACTGGACGTCGACTTGGCTTCCGCCTCCGCCTGCTGCTTGTGCTTGTCGCACTCGTCCTCTTTTTCGTTGGACATGTCACTTTTCTGCCCCGTCGCGTCGCCCGAAATTAATCAATCTTTTTCGTTTTCTTTAGTTTATTAGAGGTGGCAAAACACCGATGGTCTTTCGATGGCATCGCAGTTGGAAATAATCGATAGCAAAAATCGATCTGGTAATTTTGGTCGCTTTATAGCGATTCGTTTCGATTTCAAAAAACTCAGATTACCATCTGGCAACGCCGCGCCCAGGTGTCAACAACTGTCGTCGGTGGAGCGGGGGGACTGTGCGAATGCAAAATGAACTAAGCGGATAGCGAGAGGAAAACAAACAAAAACAAGTGTCATAATCCTATCCAGAGAACTCCGAGATAATGTCGAGCGATGAACTGTATCGCGAAAAGTACTCTAGTTCGCGCTATCAGCGCCAGCAGACGCCCTTGAACACCTCCGCGCTGCACTGGCAGCGACAGCAGTATGGCTACGAGCTGGACGAGCTGCTCCGCCGGCGTCTCCTGGCCTCACCCGCCTACGTGGACAGGCTGGAGCAGGAGGCGCTGCTCGCTGGCCATGAGGGATGCGTCAATTGCCTGGAATGGACAACGGACGGGCTCTGGCTAGCCTCCGGATCCGATGACTTTCGTGTGATGATCTGGGATCCGTTCCGGAAGAAGCGCGTCCATGTGATCGCCACAAAGCACCTGGGAAACATGTTCTCAGTGAAGTTCCTGCCCAAGCACAACAACAACATCGTGGCGACGTGTGCGGCGGACAAGTTCATTTACGTCTATGACATCAATCACTCCAACGAAACGCTCTTCTCCTGCAACTGCCACCTAATGCGGGCCAAGCGTCTGGCCACGGTCCAGGACTCGCCCTACATCTTCTGGTCGGCGGGCGAGGATGGCTGCATCCTGCAGTTGGACATGCGGGAGCCTCACCACTGTCGTCCGGAGGATGGCAATGGTGTGCGGCTGCTTCGGCTGGGCAATCAGGTGGACGGAACCACGGAGGCCAAGTGCCTAGCCATAAATCCCATGCGGACAGAATACTTGGCCGTGGGCGCCAATGATCCCTTTGCACGTGTCTACGATAGGCGCAAGCTGCCCTCCAGCAGCGGGAATGGTGGGTGTTTAACCAAAGCTATCTGATCCTAGATATTACCTTGGTTTCTTATTCGTTAATCTCTTTCAGATCTCTCGGCTTGTGTGGCCTACTACGCTCCCGGGCAGATTGTGAAGAATGTCTCCCGGAGCATTGTCCACGAGTCCCGGGCCATTACTTATCTCACCTTTAATGGCAACGGCACGGAGCTTCTGGTCAACATGGGCTGCGAGCACATCTACCGCTACGACCTGAACAGTGCAGCGCCTCCGGTTTTCTACGAACCATTTGACTTCACATCGCTCGACGAGGAAGTGGAGGTGGAGCAGGTGAAGACGCCCCACAGGAGCCGCAGCCTGCCGTCCAGCATAGAGGTGCACAAGAAGCAGGGCAACGAGTTCCTGGAGAACGGCAAACTAGTGGCCGCCATCGATGCGTACTCTGCCGCCTTGGCCAAGTACCCCCAGGGAGAGGTGTTGTATCTAAACAGAGCCACGGCTCTGATGCGACGCGGCTGGTTCGGTGATATATATGCAGCTCTGAGGGATTGCCATGAGGCCCTGCGCCTGGATCCAGGCTATGTAAAGGCTCACTTTCGTCTGGCCAGGGCACTGCTGGAGCTGCATCTTCCCCACGAGGCGAACGAATGCCTGCGGGATTTGATCGCTCGGTTTCCCAGCTTTGCCAACAATCACGGCGTGCTGACGCTGAACAAGGACATCAAGGAGAACCGCCGGCAGTCACAGAACACCGAGCCCGTGGCCATGGAGGACGGGTTCCGCTATATGCGTCTCTCAGACGCCGAATACGACCTCCGCTCAACGGCCAGGGACTATATGCAGCGGTATGTGGGCCATTGCAACATCACAACGGACATCAAGGAGGCCAACTATCTTGGCAGCCAGGGTGAGTTCATTGCCGCCGGCTCAGATGATGGCAACTTCTACATTTGGGAGGGCGATACGGGCAAAATTCGTGCCGTTTATCGGGCTGACAGTGCCATTGTCAATTGCGTGCAGCCGCATCCGAGCATCTGCATGGTGGCCACCAGTGGGATCGATCACGACATCAAGATCTGGTCACCGTGCGCCGCCAGTGCCGAGGAGCGGCCCAATCTGGTGGCGGATGTGACGCGATATGTGGAGGATAATCAGCAGAAGATGCGCACCGATCCATTCGAACTGAATACGCGCAACGCGTACTGTTTTAACAACTAAGAACTGTAGCGTAATGTGAACTGTGACCCTAGATCCCGAGTCCACAGCGGCAGCGATCGTTACATCATCTGGCAATATATCAAATATTAGTGTAATTTACATTGTAAGCGAACATATTTTTGTTAATTTGTAATCGTAACTACTGTGCACGCAGATGAGTTCGATGAGAGATCTAATGGATGAGGATGAGTGTGTTACAAAGTACCATAGAAATAAATGTGAAGAGATTCCATTGAAAACAAGTTTGTTTTTAATTATTCTGTTTATTTACCGTAGTTTTTAAATCTATGCTCACATGTATACATATACATACATATAAATATTTTACTTTATGTAATAATATTCAAGTATAGTTCCTTTTACTCGCTTTTCCTTTTTATTTCTCGCTCTATCGTTCTGCCTTATGTTCTTGGTTTTAAACTTAGTAGAAATGATCGTTTTCTTGCTTGTTATTAAAATATATCTCGTTTGTATTAGAAGTTGTTTTGAAAAAGTCCACACAAAAAATTAAAGTACAACTTTGCATTTGTTTCTATTCGTTTATTCTTTAAGTGTAGATGAGGGATGCGTGTGTGTGTCGCTTGGAAAATGAGTTTGCAGTTTTAAGTGTCTCTGTGTTTGTTTCTGGGGGCGTGGCATGTCTGGGGGTTATCGTAGTTAGTTAGTGGCTTATAAACTAACCGAATGTGTTGCAATATTCGCGCCCGGTCCGGCTCTTTATCCTTCTACTTGCACATTTCACACTATATTTATAATTATCTTTATATACTTTTAATGAATCCTCGTTTAATTACTTTACAAAAGTGCGCTTTCTAGTTTTTGTTTTTTGCTTTGTTTTGTCAGGGCTTTCCATAATCGTTGCTTTTATACAGAGTGGATGTGTTTTTGTCCATTTTATTTTGTAATTGTTAATAATATATTACAAACTATTTTATGCAGAAATCAAAAGAATACAAAATTCAAATAAATTTCAGTGGGGGCATCGGTTCTTGCAAATTGGAAGGTCATGTGAATGAGTGGGGCAAAAGGTGGAGCCAACACCACCTTTATTTCTTTACAGGCTAATCATTTCTATCTGTCAGCTTTGTGTGAGTGTGTTCCTAGTGTACTTTTACATGAATTTCTTGTATATCAAATGTCGTTCTCATTATGTTTTTCTCTCTTTTCTTGTTGGAATTTTGTTGTTTTGTTTTCTTGCATACATTATAAGTTTCTTATAGTTCCTTTTTGTTTTTGTTTCATTTTTTTGTTGTGTTTTATGTATTTTTTTGTTGTTTTATTTATTGTTTAATACCAATATCAACCCTCCCGCTTTATTGAACTGGGTGTCTCTGCCAGGCCTTTCACTTTGAGGCGATCGGCGGTCTTAAGAAATGCTGGCAACTGTTCCTGGGACACATTCACCTCGCCGGCGTACATGAACTCCAGAATAGCCTGTAGGTGAATGTAGGAGACATCTTTCAGGATGATGATCGGGTGTTTCGATGGGTTTTCCTTTAAATAATTACATCAGTTAAAGTTTACTTTGGTGGTAAAACAACCTTACCTCTAGTAGCGCTTTGAAGTAGGGACTGCAAGCGGAAAGCACCATTTTGTGTGCTTTGCAGGTTTGGCCCTCGCAGGCGAGTGTTACCTGTAAGAAATCATTGAGAAATCAGTTAAATCTGTTCAACATTTTCCCCAAACACAATCAAACAAGCATACAATAAACCGAGGAGCACCAAAAAATTACAAAGAAAAACGCACAGCACGAACAAGAATAACAAAGGAAACAGGTAGAAGAAAAGCAGATAGAAATGAAAGAGTGTGAGGAGGCCAGGTAGACAGACAGACAGAGCTCAGCTAAGCTGGTGTTTGACCTCCGGAAAGGGGCGGCCAAGAGCTAATCGCGGCCAAGAGCAACAGAATACATTCAGCTCGTCCGTGAATGGTCAGTTACAGTCGAACTTTCAACATTTACCACTTGTTTAATTTAAAATTTCATTATTGTTCTGAACTAATTATGTATATAAAAAAAAATTAAGTAGGATATTCAAATTGGAAAATTCCCGCTTAACAATCATGTATTTCCGACGCTGTTCCAGTTAGAGAGGTTCGACTGTAACTTGGTTTGTTATTTAAAAGTGGATTTTCTCCTATCGAAAGGTTCGCGAAGGTTCTTTTTCTGCCTTTTAGGCTATAGTACTTACATCTGTGAAGCTCTTTTCGTCGCGCAAGTGACGGAACGAGGTCACCATATTCGTTTGAAAATCGTTCCATTTCAGAAAGAACTGTTGATCCGACGACATCATGAAGAAGCTTGTGTTGGTTGGTGGGGGCGCGCTGCGGGATTAATTGCAGGGCAGAGGGCTCCTTGTGTTAATTTAGAGGCGTGGCCGAAAGGTTTACCGTTAGATCCACAGTTCGGTTCAATTCAGTCTGGCTTCTGTACTCTGCAAGGGAAATATAAACATTGTTAATCTTGGCGAAATTAGCAACAAAGCTACGAAAGAGCAGCTACAAGGAGAATTGCGAAAGAGCGCTGCCTAACGTCGACGACTCACAGCCGAAAATATATTCTCAAAATAAAAGCAATGGGCGCATGTGCAGCGGCAGTGTAATGGAAATGGGCTTTTCGCAGTTGGAATGCCCGGCGCATCTGTGTGTGTTTGTAAATGTCAAAGTGCTGAGCCAGCGCCAGCCAAAAACAACAAAAACCACAACAAAGAGTTAGCTACCCGCAAAGGTTAAGCAAAAAGGCAAAAATAATATCAAAGACGGCGAGACTCGCGCTCGCTCAGTCGAATGCCTTTCACTTTTCAAGGCGATTTCTGCATTTTCAGTAATTCGCTTTGCTTATTTGAATTTGAGTCTCTCACTCACGCTCGCGCACAGTGGCTCAGAACGACAGAAAGATCTGCATGTCTATCTGTTGCAGCAGCTGCTGCAGGGTATTTTTAGCTATTCATTCTGATGTTTTCACAAGCGCAACTCCAAGATGGCGGCTGCATTGAGGAATCACAACTCATTGGCACTTCACTTCCATTAGTTATTTGTGCTCTGCCTGCACCCGCTCCATCCCACTGTGCGGACAACATGTGTTTTCCTCTTGCGGTATGGTTGTTGTTGACGCGACACACATATGCGCTACACTGGCCGCCCGGCTGATGTGTAGGCGGAGAGAAGAGCATTCCGAGTTCACCAGAGCTTAACTTGTGCAGTCGCTCACTCACAAACACACACACTTGCGCGAATACTTGGCTAAGCGCTCTCAACTTTCAACTGCCGTTATGATTTCGCAATTACATTACAACAACAACAACGAAGACGACGAAGAGCAGACATCGTTGGAAATTTCAACGGAACGAGAGTGTGTTTGTGAGTGTGGGCAGGCGGCAACTATCTCGCTTGCACTTGCGGCCGGGGTTATCTGTAGCTTCTTCTAGGCCGAGTGCATTTCGTTCTGAGGCGCGCGTCGCGGGGCAATAAGAGCGGAGGTGGATAGTTGTCTAATTTCCGAGCTATTGATTTTTCCCCCATTAAGAAATGGCATCGAGCGAATGTACTTTTCTCCGATTTGCTTCTTAAATACAACCAGTTTTTTTTTCGGTACGTCGCCCAGACAACAACAGAATGTACGAAAGGAGCGAGTGAGGCCGTGAGTAAGTGAGTGAGTGAGCGACAACAACAATTCAAAACGAGTTCGAACGAAAGTTGCAACACTCTTACAATTTGAGCCGCCGTCGCCGCTGCTGAAGCCGTTGTTGTTGTTATTGGATTACTCAACCCGTATGTCGGCAAGAACTACACTCGGGGAAATGTGTGTGAGAGCCTAGACAATGGCGGCGGCAACTCTTCGTGGCATGCAGCGGAGACGACAACAACAATAGCGGCAACGGGAGCAGCGGGAGCAACGGGAACTTAGGCTTTTTGTACTTGGTGTTCCTCTTCGGCCAACGTTTAATTACTTCGCATTTGTTTATGCAAATATTATTGTAATATGTTTGTAAAATTAGGTCGCGCTCCGCGTTACTTTTTATTTCATATACACGCAGCAGCAGCACGCATACAGTCACGTCACTCACACATACAGCCGCCGTTCACATACACTTGTGTCTTTTTTCCACACTTTCCTAATCATTTTACTTTGCTCGGCGTGCACTCTGTACTTTTACCAATGCGTAAATGGCACGGCTTAGGCCGCAGGAGCACGTTAATTGCGCCGTGGACACGTTTTCTCTATATCTTTTTGTTTTAGTTTTAATACATACACGCTTTTTTATCCCGCACTCTCGACTCACCTCTGCTTTCGCTCGCTAACGCTGCTTTCTTTTTTCTCTTTCCGATGAGTTTCTTTTGCGTTTTGTCTCCGTCGCTTTGCAACACCGCCGCGGTTTACTCTCCAGCACTGTGTTTCGCGACAGGCAACTTTTGTCTGTATGCGCGTAGTAATGCTAACCTGATTTGGCTTTAATAACTTGCAACACTATTTTCATGTGCCAGCTTTTGGTTTTGATTTTTATTGCAGGGGTGCGGTACTCAATATTAAGGGATATGTAACTAGATCCTGAAATTATAAAACAGAATTTCTTTAACAAAATGTAAAAAGACAGCGTTTTAGGTAGACAAACTTTCGCGTTTTCGCGGTTACCTATCGATACTATCGAATGTTTCCTACATATCGAATGCCGCAATCGAGTTTATCTATCGTTGTATTATAAAATGCTGCGAACTTTGCGTTTACATAAATTTATTAATAAAAATGTTCGTACAGAATGCACGAGACTGCAGAATACGGCCGCCGATGTGAGGCACAGCTCGAGGCAGAAGGCGTGGCTGCTCGCCAAGGAGCGGTATAAACAGCATGATCACGTTTATTACAGCTCCGTTCTGGAGATGAGAGCAAAACCCTCTTTCTCAATTCCTGAGGTTTCTCCTCTGCCAGAGGACTGGATGGACGACTACGAGTTCTATCGCGGTGCCCAGGATGAGACGGACGACAAGCAAGGCACTCCGGATCCCAAAGTTCCCGCCTCAAACGTTCCCTGCAGCGGATGCGGCGCCCACCTGCATTGCTCCAGAGAATCGTTGCCGGGCTACATACCCAGTGAAATATTTTGTGGAAGGACCCAGGAGGAGCTGAAGACCATCGTCTGCAAGCGTTGCCATTTCCTGCATCACTACAACATTGCCCTGGACGTGGAGGTAGCACCTTCTACCTATGTGGACACGATATCGCGTATTCAGGACAAGTTCGCGCTGGCCATTGTGTTGGTGGATCTCCTGGACTTCCCCAGCTCCATCTGGCCGGGCATGCAGCAAGTGCTGGGCACCAAACGACCCGTCTTCCTCGTGGGCAACAAGGTGGATCTCCTGCCTCGCGACTCCAACACCTACCTGCAGAACGTGAAGGCATCGCTGCAGCGGGAATTCATCAAGCACGGTGGTGGCGATGGAATGAACATCAAAAACGTCAGCCTAATCTCCGCCAAGACCGGCTATGGGATCGAAGAGCTGATCACGCAGCTGCACAAGAATTGGGCATACAAGGGCGACGTCTATTTGCTGGGCTGCACCAACGTGGGCAAGAGCTCGTTATTCAACATTCTACTCAACTCGGATTATTGCCGTCCGGAAGCAAGTGATTTGGTGCGAAAGGCCACCACTTGTCCCTGGCCGGGGACCACGCTCCAACTGCTGCGGTTTCCCATTTTCCGGCCGTCCAATGATCGTATTTATATGCGTTTTAAGAGACTAGTTGCCGAGCGAGGTGAAAGGGCCGCTATAGACCAGATGCGTCGAAAGGAGGCCAGGGCAACCGGTGCAGTCTTCGCAGCCCAACCATCATCAGCCGTGGGACGCACCTTCGATCGTCGCGAGGACCTCAGCGATGCCTTCGCCATGGCTAGTGGCACGCGTCCCATAACCACCCTAAACGAACGCCAGAAGGAATACAAGGAGGCGCGTTGGGTCTACGACACTCCCGGTGTGATGCAGCCAGATCAACTGACCCCACTGCTTACCCCCGAGGAGCTGACAAATCTGCATCCGTCAACAATGATCCGGCCCAGAGCCTTTCGCCTTCGTCCCCAAATGAGCATCTTGCTAGGCGGTTTGGCCCGCCTGGATCTGCTGGAGATATCCTCAAGCTTCAAGCAGCAGTTTGACTGGCTAAAGGTCTTTGTATTTGCCTCGGCGCAGCTTCCCATACTGATAGCAGACACCCAGGAGGCAGACAATGTGTACAAACGCTATCTAGGCAAACCAATTCTGGGCCTTCCTATGGCCGGCAAGGAGGATTTGGATAGCCGATTGAGACGCTGGCCAGGATTACAGTGCAAGGAGGGCGATATTGTGGTGAAAAACGAAGACGAGAGCGAAGGAAGGCTAAATTGTGATATTACACTCAGCTCAGCAGGCTGGATGGGCTTGCTCCTGCCCGGGCACTCTGAGTGTCGCCTCCGGGTGTGGACACCGCATGCAGCAGGAATATATAAGCGGGAACCGGCTTTGATACCCCTGGCGGATAGGTTGGTGGGAAAACACATTAGAAATTCACTTGCATACAACACCACAAAGCCTTTTGTTTTTAAAAAATAAAACAATATATAAAGTTGTTAATTAATTTGTATATATTTTAGATATTTTAGGGAGCTGGGCTTTTGCAGGTCAAATCCTGATAGAGTTTATTCTGTTATTATTAATTTTGAAACCTCCAAATAAAAGTTAAAGTTAAAAAATTTCGAATTTTATGTTTGTTTCTGTAAAAAAGAATCGAGTATTTATCATTGCAACTATCGATATCCCATCGATTGTTGTTCCAGCTCTACCGTGCGCTACACCTTTGGCAGCGAGTTGGCAGTCCCGCCGCAAAGTATCCACAAAGTAATTTTTCTCGGTGAGAATTAACAAAGAATTCCTTGAGTCAATTCTTCCGGCCAATGCAAATATCGAAAATGAAGCTGGCCTGAATCGGTGGCTAGAACCAGGCCCGAACTATAAGTGAATTAACGCCAAGTCCGCGAATCTTGTGCAATCGGCGAGCAGCGGGCAGCAGAAGCGAACTGCGACGCACCGCTGCTGTGTATGCTGTGAGGTGCAAAGAGAGGAGTCGGGTGTTGGGGAGACGGGAGAATGGAGCAGAACTCCAATAGCGCCACCGCGGAGACGTTCCCGGAGGAGGGTAGCACTAGCACATCCCGGTTTGTGGGTGGCACAGCGCCGGAGTCAGAGTATGGCATTGAGAACTGCTCGGGATCCGCTTCGGGCAGCGACACCGTGAGCGCCAACCATGAGTTCCAGACGATGAAGCCCGGCCCAGGTGTGGTTCACAAGCTGCCGCCGGCGACGAGCAACGGACGTACACGCTCCGAGTTGCCGCACAGCGAGCTGGTGAAGATGCTCTACTATCTGGAGGGAGAGCTGCAGGCGCGGGATGTCTGCATCGCTGCCCTGAGAAACGAGCGGGTGAAGCAGCTCATTGCCCAGCTGCGAACCAAAAGGCTGCAGCCAAACGATCCTTACGCGGCCATCTTCCGGGATAAGATTGCCCTGAACGGCAATCTCATTTCCCGGGAATCCTCCACACAGGCGGCTCAGGCCGAGATGGAGGTGCGCCAGATCATTGAACAGCAGATGGAGCAGCAGTACCAGATGGTCAGCAAACAGCGGGCCACGCACGTACGCATGGTGAACATATTGACCGAGTCGCTGGAGAACAACCAGCGTATGCTACAGGAGCTGGAGGAGGAGAAGCGGAAGCACGAGCACGATACGGCGCAGGGCGATGATATAACCTATGGCCTGGAGATGGAGCGCTCCAAGTTGAAGCAGGACCTCGAGGAGGAGCGAGCACAGGTGGCCAAGATGGAGAAGGATCTGAAGAAGCTGCAGGAGACGCTGGAGTACGAGCGCAACAGGCAAAAGCAGATTGTGCTGCTGCTGATTGCCGAGCGCAAGAAGATCTTGATGAAGTACATTGAAGAAGGTGGGTCTATACCGAGCACTACCTCCTGCTCTTCCTTCAATGAGAATCTCTCTAACTGATAGGTAAACGCTCTGAGGACTTGGCTCAAATCCTGGCGGAAGAGAAGCAGCGCTCGGACACCATAGCCGAGGGCCTGGAGGAGGAGAGCAAAAAGTCACTGCGCATGGAGGAGGAGCTGGAAAAGCAGACCCAGTCCATGGAGCTGGAGCGCAAAACGCTATTGGCCAAGTTGGCCAAGGAGGAGATGCGGTTGGTTGATCTAAAAAGCTCCAAAAACTCTTCTATAATTTGTGCTTTGCAGCGTCAAGGAGCTAGAACAGGAGCTCAGTGTGCTGCGCGGTGAGCACGAGGCCCTGAAGAAGCAGCAGCCTTTGGGGGGCAGCGGCTCATCCGTGGCAGCTGCCGCCGCCAAGGCGCGACAGTTCAGCGGTGAGTGAGCCTTCCCACCTCGGAAACTGGCTGTTGTACCTACTACATATATATATGGTTGCCCTTCTTATAATTTTCTATATACAAACTTGATCTCTATATACTTACTTATATATTACTTATTTTTTTTACGAACTCCTCTTGAAGCCGAAATCTTTTGTTAGAAAAAATGTTACGCAATTGCAAGGTGATTTGTTTTTTGTTTTGTGATGTTTCTTCTTGTGCACACCACTGTTGCACCATTACCCAGTCCAAAGATCACGCATCCGCACCTCCATCCCGCACGCTCACACCTCCCCCAGACCATTGGAGCACTCTGAGTAAAAGCCAGAACGTAGTCAGAACTCACAGCCATGGCGAAACATTTCCACATTCAGTTTGGCCTTGGCAAGAAGCCTTAATCCACTGATCTTTTATCTTTAATCTCCTGGCTTATGCCAGGGCCAAAGCTCGCCTTCGGAGAACCGATGATCGAGTGTAGTTCGTGCCGCTCCTCCTCCGCCAAATGCTAATCCCAACTCTCTGCGTTTTGCAGACGACGCCTGTGCCACACCACCCATGGTGAACATCGCCAAGATCGTACAGCCAACCGCTACGGTGAGCAGTATGCCGGTTTCAGGACCACAAACCGGTATCGCCCGATCCATAGCGCCGGGCCAGAACATTCGAAGTGCTGGGATCGCCACAGCGCCCACGGGCACTGCCACGGCTGCCGTAGCACCACTAGCGTCGGCGGCCGTCCTCAATCACTCAACCACCACCACCACCACCAATACCACAGCCAATAGCACAGGCAGCGGCAGCAGCAGCAACGTTGGAGCAGCCGAGACAGCTGCCAGCATCGCCGTTCCCCTGGTGGCGCCACCCTCTCCCTCGCCGGCCAAGATGCAGCCTACGGCCACCATTCAACGTGCGCCTGGCGGCAAGTATGCCGCTTTAGCAGCGGCAGCTGCTCTCGACCAGACGGCAACACCACCGCATCCCCATCCCGTGCCCATTGCCGTGCCGCCAGTCACGGTCCCACCAGCGGGAGCACGCGGTGCACCGCCACCCATACCGACCAAGCCGATTGTTCCGCCCAAGCGGGAGCCATCGCTCTCCCGGCTGGGCTCCATTACGGGCAGCAGCAGTGCCATAGCCGCGGCTGCCACAGCAGCTGTGGCGGCCACCGCCACCACCACGGCCACGGCGTCGACGAGCGTGGCCGCAGCAGCTGTTGCAGCAGCGACGGCGAAGCATAATTAGAAGACAGACACTCACTCCACTCAGATCCGCATATTTAATCGATATATTGGCGTAACGTAAGTGAAATACTCAAGTCAGTCGTCGTTGTCCCTCAATGACCGCGCGCTAGGCAACAGGGTCTTCCATCTCGAACTGCCACAGACATACATAGCTTCCAATCCTTCGAAGAAATACTGAACCCTAATTAATGTAATTTAAACAAAAAGTATACTAGTTGAACCTACTTAAAACTCATGCTAGTCTGTGAAAGATCACTGAAACTACCACTACCTTATTTATTTTCGAATTCTTCAGGTTTAATATTAAATTTCACTCTTAAAAAATGTGTTTAATAGTTCAGTTTTACTCTGAAAGATTGCCGATTTTTAGATCTGTGATAAATAATATTTAACCACATATTTTAAAAGTGAAATTAAAGTTTAGTTTGTGAACCTCCTGTTCCGTTCAGATCCTTCCCAAGTCCTGTAAAATGTCAGTTCGGGATTGGAATAAATGTAATCCCTAGAAATGTTTCATCACACAGGTCGACGGCTTTTAGAATCAAGAACCGGAATATACTTTTCTGATAGTTTTTAATGCGCTAAATCCGGTTTTGGAAAATGTTCTAAAATTCTAAAAATTTAACTTAAAGGTGTAGAAATAAATATATCGAATGTCCATAAATATTTTCAAAAAATTTAAAAGCTGATTTTGAAGTTTAAGAACAGTACTTTATGACAACATAATTATCTTTTTGAGAAAAAAAAAAGATTTCGCAAAATCATTAGTTTTTCATTTTCAGATGAAGCAAAAGAAAAACAGATTTATAGGAAATTTTCTGAAGCAATTCAAGTTCAGCGCATCAAAAACCTTTGGAAAAGTACATTCCGGTTCTTGGCTCTTAGATTTTTTAAAGTTTTGTCGGCCTTGGTTATCCTCCTCTGTTGCCTAGTGTGATTGATATAATGATAATAAATTGGCATGTCAAATGGAGTAGGATCAAAGTTTGTTAGGCATTAATTAGAATGATGGCCGACCTAAGTCTAGTTTAGTTTGTATTTTGTTTTTTTACCAAGCGAATGATGATACGTTTTATATATAAACAAAACACATTATGCCGTTGGCGGCCAAGTTGGTTGAGTGTAATGGCCAAGCCAAGCCAAGAGACATGCGAGTTTAATTGTAATTCCGTACGAACATTTGTACAAGGCCGTGCGATTCTCATAACGATAAAAACCAGAAACCAGAATAATATATATAGTAATTATATACGATACCCACAGATATATATATATATATGTATGTACTACTATCCCCTGTGCTCTGTGCGTTGTTTAATATAGTTCTTAGGCGTGTAAACTTCCTCCTCTGTGCAGCTAAAGTACTTGGTAGTGATTGATTTTAATCTTGTTTTAAGTTATATGATTTGCCAGCCCAGCCCAGCCAGACCCAGACCCTTGCCTAGCGGAGATTCCAGAGAAAGGTATCCTATAGACACACACCGTTTACACTCGTATATAGTTTAGAATGCTGTGGAGGAGAGCTGCTTTTGTGTGAACTTCCCTCCAGCTTGGATTTCCTTTTAGTCAAACGGCAGCCAGTCACGTAGCATTGTTGTTGGTACAATAAAATAGCAAAGAGGCACAAGATAAGCATATAAACAGCAAGTTAGCAATGCAAACAATCTATAACAAATTACACACAATGTATTGGAAAAGTGAAAGATACAAGAATAAATTACACTAAACATAAACGAGGAAAAGCCTATTTCACTGTGTTCTCAAAGATCAAAGCCCTGGCCAGGTTTCGAGCGCAAGCCAGGCGCATAAAGTTCATGATATCAGCTATGTTTTCCGCCCGATAGTCCTTTAACAAGGCCGCTGTGTGGTCCTGGAAAAAGCCGCTAGACAATATAATCTATACGGAATAGTAAGTATAATTATCCTTACATGGCCATGCTTCATTTTGTTCTGTTCTATGATTGGCACCAGCGCCGTTTCAATTTGATGCAAAATGGTTATCGTTTCCTTGGCAAAGATTTTGGGATCCCTGGACTCAAGTAGCGGCAATGCATCCATGATCAACGAGGGCCAGAAGCTGCGCCACAAGATATGATTAGTTTTTACCGGCAGATTACTTACTTATACTCACTAATTGGGGGTTATTTTGGATTCCAATAGATTGACTAGCAGCTCGGAGGCCACCAGAAAGTCGCGGTTGTGATAGAATTGATGGAATTCATGGTACTTGGTGAGGAAGACCAGGCGGGGCGAGGCAAACATACGACCTCCTATGTAGGTCAGGGTGTCGCCACAAAGCAGCTTGCCAGTCTCCGAGCAATGCTTCAGTATATGGTCAGCTATCGCTGTGACTAGCCGCACATCCTTGGAGCGTATGGCCCATTCCAGGGCATTGCTGTAGCGCTCATTATCGTACGAACGCTTCGCAAGAACCTTGCATATCTCCTCTTCAACGCTCACGAGTCCCCGCTGCCTGGCCAAGCTGATGAGCTTGGTGGCCAGTCGTTCGCTGCGTATGGGGATGCGTGGCAGGAGCAGCTCTATTGTGGCCTTGCCCTCCTGCTTGCAGCAGTCCAGGTAATCGATGCCCAGTTGCCAGAGATTATGTGAGCCCATCAGGTAGCTGCCGTACTCGTAGATCATGGAGTGACGCAGGGCGGGCAGGTCGCTATGAAAGCAAATAAAACAATTAGCAAATTAAATGAATCAAAACCAATGCAAAACCCACATGTTGTGCTGATCAAAGTAGCTCTTCAGTTGACCGGAATGATAGATTAGGTCTATAAGATGCGTGGAGAACCAGTGCGTGTCGTTCAGCTTCTGGGCCTCGAATATAAACAACTTGATATCGTGCTCCATCAGCTGGGTGACCATCCGGCTCATATTGGTCAGCTGCTTGTCCGGGCGGAGCAGCGTCCAACGGTTCAGCCAATTCGAGGCGGCTATACGCAGCTCGTAGGGTTTGCAGGTGGGCTTCGTGAACAACAGATATCCCGGCAGGTATTCGTACCAATCCTGCGACTCCATTATCCCGGCATCCCACTCCTTATTGTCGCCCGCAACCAGTTTGAGGAGCTGCTCCAGTTCTGGCTCTGTGGCAAACACATTGGCTGTTATCTTGCGCTGCGTGTCAACATGCCAGTGCTCCCACTGCGAATTGAACTTCTGCAGGGCGTAACCCTCTTGGTAAACCGGCATGGACTTCAGGATCAACTCGGCTGCCTTAAATGCGGGCTGCCCAGCTTTGCGATTCTGTGAGAGCATGGCCCGTACAAAATCCACCTGGCCCAACAGGATCAGCGACTTAAGGATGCTCCAATAGTCATCCGCTTCGCTGGCTTCCTCTTCCATCAGCACCAGATCGGTGGCACGATCCTCGGTTTGCGGGGAATGGAAACGCGCCCATTCCAGCAGTTGGCGTACAACCATTTGGTTGTTCTGGACATACAGAATCTCGAACAGATGCCACAAGCACTCGGCCGCATAGAAAACAATGATGGCATCGGTGAAGCGCTGCAGCCGCTTCTCATCCGTCTGCACCTCTGGCGACATCTTGGATAGATGCAGCTTCTCCAGAGAGGCGCGCACAATGCTGCGGTATGCCCGTGAAATATTCACATATTTGGCACGCGACGCCTCCAGTCCCACCTGCTGTAGCGTGACAAAGGTGGCGTTCGCCTCGGCAAGGATACTGCGTAAAACTGGCTCGTCAAACAGCGTTGTCTCCTGGGTCATGTAGATGAGGACGGGCGCCTCGCCAGCTGTCTCGGTGGGCTCATCCCGCGAATTGTGCTTGACATGCCGGTAGGCGCTTAAAGCGATCTTGTTACCCGGCACAAAGATGCCAGTCACCGTGTTGGTCCCAAGCGTAGACAAGGGATCGCCGAGCTCCTGAAAAAATAGCATATTAAGTTGGTTTACTCTGTGAGCCTTTTGCCGGGCCAAAAAAAAACTCACAAAAACGGGCACGCTGCTGTCACTCATTTTGGCTCGGAGTCAAGTGGTTGATAGATGAAATCCCCAAGGATGTGCGTGGTGCAGTGTCTACTAGGTGGCCACCGGGATGTAGAGGATGTGCAGGAACAAACAAATTAATTTTCCGAATTGAGAATATCCAACACGTTGTTGTTGTTTTTGCCGGGATGCTTTCGGCTAGCGGGAAGAAAGAAGAAGAACATGCAAGTGTGACCAGTTGGCAGAAAGAAAAATGCTAAAACAAAAAGTAAAGTGTTTTGGTCCATGATACGAAGGTAGTGTTCTCAACTTAACCGTTATGCGACATCTGTTTTTACAATTCTATTTTGTCCTATTTTATGATTTTAATTATATTTGAGAAATTTGTTCGTAACACAAAAACATAAATAATGCCTCATTTCCAACTTTAAAGATTAAAAATAAAATTATATACAAATTTCAACTTTTTTTTTTTACAAATTTTCCTTTGAAACACGTTTACTGCACATTTTTCTCCAGTTTTCTTTTACGGTGCGTTTTAGTAAAATAATTGAAATAAGCGGCGGGCACACTGAATTTCCCGCGAAGCTCTTTAAACTTACATTCTTCTGTTTCTATTCTGATTAAATTTAAAATGGATCTCGAGGACCTTACGGCGGTCATGAAGCTTTGCGACGACAATGTGCACAAGCTGCAGGACAGCTTGACGTCCTACCAGCGCGAGGTAGACCATGTTCGACAGGTGCTTGCCAAAAGGTGGGTTAACGTGGAAAAGGTGGACGGCAGACTCATTTCGCTGCACGATCACCTATTGAGCAGTCTCAGCGAGGTAAATGCGTACGTGATAAAGATGAACCTGTACATAAAACTCAACCGGCCAGGGGGAATGCTCCCCGAGAGCGAGAAGCCGGCGGAGCCACCATATCGACGCGATTCCGTTAAGCTTTCGGGTAGAAGCGCCATAAAAGAGAGCGGCGATAAGCACAAAAAGGATGAACAGCAGCCAAATCGGCCAAGTGTCCAGCAGCAGCCGTCAGAAGATTCGGCTCAGCAACTTGTGCCCGTTGATTTGTCTTCAATGCAAAAGCTGGCGGCGGAGGAGGTGCCTCCCAATAGACCAAACTCCAAGTCGAATCCGTTTTCCGAGAGTCTGGTCATCATGCACTCCAGCTGGGTGATTGAGCCCACTCCGGAGAATCTCAAGCCAAATCCCAAGGCCGTGCAGCAGGCTCCTTCTCAGGAGACTACGACGTCTACTCCGGAGAAACCTACGTCCGAGTCGATGCCTATACAGCTGGCTCCACCACTTCCCCCAGCTAAGTTGCCCAAATTTCCAGTGACACCTCGCAACCGACCCCTGTTGCCACCCAAATCCGGAACTCAGACGTCCAGCGACGGCATCTACGAGCAGATCTTCAAGAATATTGCCGCTTTCCCCGAAAACACTGTAGTAACCGCCACCGTGATGCACATGAATATGGCCACCAATTGCTTCTATGTGGCCAAGTGGGATAAGAACTCTCAGCCGGTGGAGAAACTGCTCAAGGGTCAGGTGCCACTGCGGGAGTTGGATCAAATGCCAGATTACGGGGACATCTTTGCTGTCAATGACTGTATCGACCATGTCATTCCACGAGTCGTAGTCTATGCCAGGGTCGAGGAGGGTGGCTACGATGCCTATCTGCTCGATTATGGTGAGCATTTACATCTGAGTGGCAACGAAAACATATTCGCCCTACCAGATCCCATCAAGCAGCTGCCGGCCGAGGCGATTCGCTGTCATTTGGCCAATTACAAGGTGTCCAACAACAACAATTATTGCTACAATACTGTTAAACTCCGTATACTGTATAATAATGGCATCGATATAGTTGCGAATCTTATTGATGAGGAGAAAAGCCTTGGTCAGGAGATCCCGAGGGATAAGCCCGACGGCACAGGCAAAATCCCTGCCGGAAAGCCAGCTCCTGCCAGGCTGAGCGAGGCGGACATGGCCATGCTTAATGAGATTGAACCGAGCACCAGCGATCCCCTGAAGGCCGTGCTGGGCTTCAGGCCAACTGATGAACAACGCATTTGTAGGCACTACGATCCCAAGATTAATGGCTGCTTTAAAGGTACGTTCAGAGACGCTTAACTTGGCAGGCAACCTATATAACTCTCCATATTATCCACAGGCAACAATTGTCGCTTGGTCCATGAGCCCTTCGCCCCGTTGGGTGCCACCAAGGATGTGGAAGTGGCCGCAGCTCTGCCCGAAGCTGTGTTCGATATTCTGGTGCCTCACAAAATGGGCAGCACGGCCCGCATTCTAATTACCTTCGTGAATAGTCCGATTGAAGTGTATGCCCAGTTTGTGGACGATGGTATGGCTCCGCTGGTGTGGAACAGCAAGGATTTGCCGGACCACAAGCGCACGTTCAAGCGGAATCCGAACATCTTGGACATTGTGCTGGCCCGCTATAGCGATGAGTGTTTCTATAGGGCCCAAATTATGGACGAACAGGAGGGGAATTACAAGATCTTTTATGTGGACTATGGCAACACGGAGTTTGTGTATCTCAACTCGTTGGCTCCGTGCGATGATGTGGACAGCTTGAAGCCGCATCGGGCCATCAGTTGCCACATTGAGGGCGTCATACGAAAGCCTGATCTGTGCCATCAAAAGACCGCCGAATGTGTGGAATATCTGAAGGCCCAGTTGCTGAACACGGAGATGGATGTGGTGCTGAGGCATCGCCTGCCGGATGGCTTTCTGGTGGGCTTTACGGGCAAATATGCGAATGTGCCGCGGCAGCTGGTGCAGCGTGGCTATGCCCAACCCAGTGATGGTGTTCAGGGGAACTTCAACGAGGAGGCTCAGAAAGAAGACCCTAATGACGCAGATGATTTCTAAGTGTCTTTATTGATTTTTTTTGATTTTTTATAATTTAGTTGAAACGAAAACAGCTGTTATTTGATTTTTGTAAGGAATATTGATATCTTATGTTGACCAAAAGTTATTTTTAAGCCATATTACAGTTGTAAGATGAATTTATCTTCAGAAAAAACTCTTTTTTAGCTATATTTTAAGAAAACGAATTTTCCATCTGAATCTGAAGTGCTAGCCTTGAGTTTAATATTTTTTGATATCTCCATAAATTTCACTTTTTCCCTGAATGAGTTGCCTTGAGTTTGATGTTTTTCATACCCTATAAATTTCACGTTTCCGTTGTTTAATTTTGATTTAGAATAAAAACTTTCATTGATGTAATAAACTATTTTCCTTCTCCAACAACATGTCAGGTCAAATCGAATTTTCCATCTGAATCTTAAGTTTGAGCCTTGAGTTTGATGTTTTTTCCATCTCTATACATTAAACTTTTTCCATTGTTTAATTTTGATACCAAATAAAACCTTCCATTGATGTAATAAACTGTCTTTCTGCTACAACAACATGTCAAGTCACTTGATTAATGTCCTGTCTTTTTGGGGCTGAAGTCCAATTATGAGCAGCCATCAGAAAACTGTGCCTCGGGAACTTAAACAATAATAATAATTGCCACTAATGTGCAAAAGCAAAAAATCAAAGGACACACCGTTTGTGGATCCGACGGCGCGGCGCTAATAGATTATGCCGCAACGATTAGAGAGGCAATAAATAACACCTGTCCGAGATCCCATGCGTGTTTGCCTCGTATGACGACGACAGGTCGTGGTCCCTGGTCCTCCTCGTGCCCACCATTGTCCTGGTGGTGTTGACAATTTAAACGATTCGGCCAAAAGGGTAATGGGCCGCCGAACCAGGCCAGGGGTCACTTTGGGGCTGAGTTCATTCGGGGATGAAGAGTCCAATGGATCAAGGATCGCTGGCACAGACAATTGTCATATGGAAATCTGTTTCGGAACCCGGCACAACACCTGCCACAGTCCTCATGCGAGTGAGGGAGGGTACAACCCACGATATTCCTCGTAATTAGCCTGGTTAAGTGTCAAAAGGATGGCCCGAACCCCGGACGACATGTGTTCCTTGGATAATGATGATGATGACCGAAAAACTACCCTGAACTCGGATTTACAGGAATTTCTTTTTTACTAGACGCCTACAATTTCGATTGAGATGGTGATGGAGCGTGGGTGCTGCTTGGGAAATCAAGGTGGAGTGTGGGTTTTGCTTGGGGATAAACTTAAAAACTCATTAAACAAAACGTAACGAAAATAAAAGAAAATAACAGCTTGTCTTAAAAATTAGAGCCACGCTGGGTTACATGGCCACTGGATGCGGATCCGGATTCCAGAATGGGTGTGCAGTTCGCCTTCTGCAGCTCCGAAATACGCTGCCATGTCATGTTGAAGTGGCGCACGGATCGGGCATTGGCCAGCTTGGCAATGGGTCCCAAAGTGCGGTATCCATTGTTGATAAAGCGTACGAATCCCTTGGCCGTGAGATCCAGCAAGGCGGTCTTCACCTGTGACTCCAGATCGCCACACGCAAAGGGTCTATGGAGGAGGAGGTGATACATCAAATTAGTATATTTGTGTATTGGATATATATTATTCTTTGGAAGACTTCCGTGTGACCTATCTCTAGCTCTCTTCCGGACTTTGCCTGCAATGTGCGAGCTTCATACTTTTTCTCTCCAAAGAGTAAAGCAAGACACTCTAAAGTTCTTACGTGCTACCTACTTACTCCTTTTCCAGCATATCTAGAATGTGCTCCTCCTGGATGCCACAGCTGTACTTGGGATGATCCTGGAACATGCGCACCATGTCCAAAATATAAAGCGGCAAGTGGATGTGATAAGTGTTGAAAGGCATCCGCAAGGTGGTGGGCTCGCAGTCCCGGATCAAACTTTCGTCGCACATTCCGTATCAGTTTCTTTAACTTCTTTTTAAGCTAACTTTCTGGGATTTAAAATATATAACTCTAGACGTCAGGGACGGACCAATACCTGTATTGTCTACAGACAAATAGAGCAGGGACTACTTGGTCATGCTTCGTTTTCGGGGGCTCGGTGCTAATGTCATCCAATTAGAGGTGTCATTAACAGTGTGTGTCCCCGAGGTTTGCTCTTCAATTACTGACCCAAAAGCAAACATTGGAACAATTACATGTTCTGCTAGCTATATTACCTGGTAATTTGTCAAACATATAAATAGCCAGTGCTGTCCCAGGACCAGTACTATACAGAGTTCCTCCCAATGCATTAGCGAGGTCTCTGGGGTGAGTTTAAGGATAATGGGCATTTGGTTCATAGTTTTTTTTATGGATTCCCAAACTTCCTTTTACCAGAGAAATACTTAATTTACGGGATTTTCGTTGCCTCAACCCTTTGAATGATATTAGAGAATAGCTTCCTTCTATTCTTCCGGGTTACAGACAGACATGTCACTGTGGCACGCAATCCATTTTATTTCCTGGCTCACCAAACACCAATAAACGACATCGGTGGCATGCCAGTCAAAGGGTTAACTATGGTCCCAACTTTTGCCAACAGATAATAAATTAGCGCATACATTATGAAACGTTATAAGGATGCGACTTCCGGTTATGGTGGGAAGGGAATACGGAAAAAGGGGAAGACCCGCGCGCCAAACTGCCAATTTGGCTAGGCAAACAGGTGACACTTTCTCAACCAGCACAGAAGAACGGGTTAAAGAACCAGAACCACACGAAGCCCATGCATATCTTTGGTTATATGCTGGATTTGTGGAGAATATGTATATATCAGAGGGAACAACATGCAAATAATTCGATTTTTTCAAGAGTCATGCTTGTGATCAAATTGAAGTTGGGTAAACTTTTTCATGTCTTGATATGATGGATTACTTATGGGCCAAATGGAGTTGTGCTGACTTGGCAGATTTTCTGTGGGTTGTTACCTTGTAACAGCAAAATTATTTATGTAAAAATTATAACTAATCAAGTAAGGTTTCTCTTGAATTTTTTAATCAAAAGAAAAGTTTTTTTTTAGAAGGGAAGGACTCTTTTGGTCTTAATTTTAAAGGGAAAACGTATTACTATCCAAAATTGTATGATCTGCTATGCTTTAGAAAGAACTTTAGGACCTTAAAATATTTAAAAGTGTGTCTAACAATAGGCAAAGATATAATTTGGGCACCGGTAAAGTGTTTTACAAATTTATACAATTTAAAAATATGTCTAATCAGGGAAAATTTCTCTTGTTGTGTTGAATTTTTAGTATGTAATGGAATTTGTGGGTTTTAATTTAAAAGAAAAAAGTTTTACTATTCAATATCTTATTATTATTATTAATTTAAATAAGATTCAAAAGGGTGTCTAGGCAATGATATATTTTGAGCGCTTTTAAAATTGTTTTTAAATTTATGTAAATAAGTTTTGTAATCTAAAATTTTAAAACAAATAAATAGTTAATCATACGTTTTTAAAATACAATTAAAATCAAAAGATAATGGTGCCCCAAATGTCCCATTTTCCCCGAGTGCATTACCTTTTGGCCATTTTACCACGCCTCTTTCAGACTATTACCGTGACTTATCGAGGAACATTCGCCCACAAAATGCCGGTCGATAGACGTACCTGTGGTCCAACCCACCCACTATGTGACCTCTCGGCCACGCTCATTGGTCAGTGCCGGTCTAAGCACTCTTTTCCGCCCCGCCGCATAACAGTTGGCCAAGTCAGGGGGGGAACTGGGGGTTTGTAATCTGGCTAACCAGTTATATGAAGTCCTTGTAACCGGGCAGCACAAATAAATGCCATGCGGCCCCGGCCAAGTGTCATGTATTTGACGAATAATTACCGTCAACATTGCGTGATTGGTTGAATCAGCCGGCGGCGGAGGAGGAGCAGGGGGACCAGGAGGTCTGTGGCTGGCTTAGAATTAGCCCCACATGGCCACAGGGGGTGGTGGGTGGTTCGGTGTGGGGGGTTGTTGTGTGACAAGAACCTATAATTACCGCGGCCCAGGCGGCAGGTGGTGGTCGCCAGGACTAGCTTGGGCCATAACTCAGCGCAGGATTTAGACACAGACACAACGCGGTCGTTGGCGCGAACGGATGTCAAAGAAGAGGATGCATTCGCCAGCCCAGTCGCCCATCCTGGATGTCACCGAGACGCTATCGCTGCACTCCGACCTGGAGGCGGACTTTGAGCCCAAGAAAAAACTGCCGTCGTCGTCGTCATACCCGTTTCCCGCACCTCACAATCTCCGGCTGCCGGGCCTGGGATTCCCTGGCCTGATCCCGGGTTCTAAGACATCTCCTGGTTCAGTGGCTCCCACTCTCCCCGCCTTCGAGTACATTGCTCCGCCGAGTCATACCCTTCAGGCTCTGGAATTCCCCCTGATGGAGCTCAATCGCGTGGGCGTCATCGGCGGCGGCATGTTTCCGGGTTTTATGCACCGACGGGTTCGCGGTGAAAAGCGACCCATACCGGATGCCCAAAAGGATGCCAAGTATTACGAGAGACGCAAGCGGAATAATGAGGCGGCCAAAAAGTCGAGGGATGCACGGAAAATCCGCGAGGATCGGATTGCATTCCGGGCGGCTCTGCTCGAGCAGGAGAACTCTATACTGCGGGCTCAGGTGCTGGCTTTGAGGGACGAGCTGCAGACAGTGCGACAGCTCCTGGGGGCCACCACCGCTGCAGGCGGGATGCTGTCCATGGCCAGACAGGTGTGAGATCGAAGGAGGAGCAAGAAAAAAAGAGTGGATATCTGTAAATAAAAGTGAAGTGTGTAGAAGTGAATTAACTTTTGGTTATCTAGATTTTTGTTAATAAATGTTTAAACTAAAATTAGTGAAAAATTATTTTATCAAAGGTTTAAGTGAAATATATATTTTTGTTTAATTCGAAAAAATATAGAGGAGTTTCGCAAGAAAATCTTATGAAACTAGGAGAATTAGAAAGAAAGTCACACAAGCAGCTGGAAATATGAAATATGAAATCAAATAGGTAAAACATAGGCCTTTTAAAAACTCCGACGGAAAACTAAAAAAAATTATATGAATTTTTAAAAAAACTTAAAATGCTAAACAGCTAAAAAACAATCGGTTTTTTTATAAAACTTCCTTTTAAGCCTTTATAAAATACATATTAATATCAAATTAATTTTTAAACTCTTCAACTAATTTCCAATTAATTCCCTGAAATAGATCCATTCCGTTGAAATCGTCTTTATTGCTTGCAAAAATCAGTTTAACATACATTAGCTCATATAAATAATTATAAAATAATTAACAAACTAGTGATCAAGTGACTGCATTTGCACCTGGCCAGCAGAGTCCAGGATGAGCAGATGCTGCTCGTTGCCAGAGCTGCGAGCTCCCGCTATATCCGTCACTTTCAGCCGCCTCTCCGTCGGCTGTTCACTGCTAGCCAGCAGCTCCCTGTCCCGGTAGAAGTCGTAGGTACGCACCGAGCCATTAGCCAGAGCCGAGAGTCGCCAGCCATCGCTGGAGAGGACCAGAGCCTGGACAAGATGCTGACGCAGTCCGCTGCCGCTCAAGAGTAATTGCTGGTCAAAGACCCGCATTTCGTAGGATCGCCTAGGTCGCTCAATTAGTTCCAAAGCTGTATTCGGTCTGGCATCGTAGTTGCTGCACTCCAATGGGTCCACCTGCTGGTCAAAGGATCGCCGCTCGTTGAGTATAATGTTTTGAATGGCACACGATTTGCCCGTCTCCGGATCGGGCTCAGCGGTGGCCGGCGGGTGACCTGTCATTGGTCTTTGGTATCCTTTCTGGCGCTGCCTTTGCCGCTGATTACAGTTGAGTATCATCACGGAGCCATTGGACAGGCCAACGGCCACATAGCTCTCGTTGGAGAGCACACACAGCGAGGTGGGAAAGAGGAACCTGCTCTCGTTCACGGCAATCCTGGTGAAGCGCTCCGGCTTCAGGCTCCGAGTGCAGCAGAGCAAAAAGTTCCGGTTGGTGCAAACGTAGATGAGATCGCTTCCGGTATCGATGCTGGTGAAGCGCATGCCCTGCAATCCCTGTCCTTGCAAGGCAGTGGTGAGCGTCTGTGTCTCGTTCAACTCACGCAGCAGATCATCGCTGTAGATGTTGCCCTGAAACAGACTCTTGGTTTTCTCATAAGCACTCGTATTGCTCTTAAGGAGACGTCGCTCCAGGTAGCTCCTCAAATCACAGCTGGCGCTTTGGAGGAGCTTAACCCGTGCCCAAGGTGAGCTGAACTCGTTGGTATTACTAGTTGAGGCGCCCTCCACCAGAGTCCACATGGTCAGCAGGCCAGAGTCATTGAGAGCAGCGAACTGAAAAGGATTATGAAAGGGATTAGTCGCTTAAGGTGATGGAGGTCTTAGTATCTCACCTGCACTTCCTTAAATGGTTTCCCCGCTGAGGTTATGCCTCCTCCACTCTTCGTTTGAGATCTAAAGCTGCGCACATCCACAACGGCTCCCAAGTCCATGGCAGCCGTCGCCTCTTGCAACTGATTTAACTGCTCCAGCATGGGCACCACCGACTGTGTGGCTGCAAAGTGGGTCAAATGGCCATCCAATTTGGAGCAGTAGCTGTGCGTTTCGCGCAGATCCCACATGGCTACACTGCCATCTCGGAGTCCGGCCACCACAATGTCCGGAGCTTCGCTGCAAAGAGCCACCCGGCTTACCTCCGCCCAGGTGGAGAGCAGCCGCAAAGGCTGGCCGGGATTGGTCAAAGACCAAACCATCAGCAGGCTGGCAAAGTCCTCTCTGTAGACGTTGCTTTCCTGCGGGCATTCGTGAACGGTGACCACCAGTTGTCCGTTGCCAGCAGAGCTTCCAAAGATGCGACGCACAGGAAGGGCATTAAGGAGTCCCGTTTGAAGGGGTACATTCCTGGCACTGCTAGTGTGGTTCTGGTTCTTGTTGCCCTCCAAAACCCGACCCATCAGACGGGCGGCCTTGTGCACAAACGCATTGAGTCGCTCCAGATCCGTGGTCTTGGCCAATCGCCGACTCTGCTGCTGCTGCGCGCGCACCTGCTCAATGCGATGCAGTCGCTCTAAACAGGCGAGACTCTCTTCGTACTCATCTTTAGGCTGGGTTTTCAGGGTTTCCATCTCCGTCTCTGCATCGCCACTGCAGCTAAGCACCAACTGACCGCCGTAGTGTGGCGGATGCTGTGTCCAGCTGCTGCGCGTGTGCACCTCCAGCGTCTGGCACTCGCCGTCCATGTGGGGCGACTCCGTCTGTGTGGCCAGCTGGCAGGCATTCAGCTTGCCGTAGCTCTGCATAAAGCCCTCGTAGCTCAGGGGCTTCATCTCAAACAGGTGGTAGTTGAGCTGGTCGAACCGCAACTTGGCCATCAGCTCCTCGCCGCGACGACTGATCACGGGATGGGACACGAAGCCGGAATAGCCGCCGTAGTAGGTGTTGCTGCCGCACTCTTCGCCACTCTGAGGCTTCTCCACTCCTCCTCCAGTCGTGCTGATGCCTGAGTCCAGTTGGTCTGAGTTGGCCATGGAGTTGGTATCGAAGCTGTCGTAGTGGTGTTGCTGCTGCTGCTGCAGGGTATTCCTTCGCAGGTGCATATCGTAGTGGCCAGAGTCTAGCTTGCGCTCCTGATCCTTTTCGCGGTGGATTACGGTGATTGGGTTTTGAGTGGGCTCGGTGTCTTCCTCCTCCTCCTCCTCCACCTCTGGGTCTTCCTCATCTTCCTCCGGCTCCTCATCATCTGCCTCCGATGACGGTAGCTCCTCTTTATCGCCCCGTTCTTCTTCATCTTCCTCGGGCGTGCTGGCATCCGTCTCGAAATCCGATTCGTAGGACTCAAAGTCGTCAGTATAGTGATCCGACTCCTGCTCATTCTTTTTCTCTTCCTCAAACTTGACCTCAAAGGCCACTGGTTGCTTGACCGGGTCTGGTTGCGGCGGCTTCTCCACCTCGCTCCGCTGCTTGGCCGATTCTCGCTTGAGAATCACCACTTCCTCGGGCTGCAGGGTGCGCGTGAAGGTGCGGGTTCTAGCCGGAGCAGGTGGGGACTCTTCGCCAGCTGGCTCTGCCTGTTTTGCCTGCTCTCTGCGCTTTTGCGGTGGCGAGGCCACCGTGACACTGTGGTAAGTGTCCAGAACTGCATTAGGCTTGGATTTGGAGACAGGGGGCTTGGTCTTGGAGGGCTTTGAGGGCGGGTTGCTCGTCGTGGGTGTAAGCCGGCTGCTAGCACGCAATGCTCCGGGGGATGGAGTGGTTCTTTTGCTCAGGGGTTCCCTTGCTTCCTTGCTTTTTGCTGTGTTTATTGGCTTTTTGCTAGTCGTAAGCTGGACTGTTGCTGCGGTTTTCCTTGGAATTTTTTCACCTTCCAGACTTTCCGGTTGCCTGACCAGTGACCTTCGCTCCTTTGATTCCCTGGCTGTTGTGGTCGCTGGGCCACTTGTTGCCGGTGATTTTGTGACTTTCCTGGGCAATAATTCACTTCGGGCCTGCAATTTAAATGGAATTTTGAAATGATAACGGCTTTCTGTGACTTTGCAGCACTGACTAACAGCACTGATCAACACTGGCCGCCTAATCCAAACAAAAGAATTTTCTCTGTGTGTTGCGATCGGTTCGTTTATTGGTTTTAATTGAACGCTATAATATATTTTGTGGTATTAATAAAATGCTGGTGCGGGCACTAATTCGCAGTAACGCTAATGTGGCTGTTATCTTGGAGAATACCATTAAAAAACGAAGTTTGTGGCAGTTTAAATTGATAAAATGAAGCGGTGCTGCTGCTTCGTTTGTTGTGTCTTTGTGAAGTGCTAATTAAAGCTGCAAAAAGGTGAAATCGCTGACTGCGTACTAATCAATGAAAGCCCAAGATCTGTATGTGCTTTCAAATCCAGCTTTTAGGTGATTTTCGGTGCCGCGCTTGGCTTACGTTCGGTTTGCTGCTGGTTCGCGTAGCATTTTTCGACATTTTATTGGCCAAAACTGCTATCTAAATTGCTTAATTTAATGCCGGAATGCCACGTAAATTTAATCAATTGTAATGCAGCTGCTCAGTTGTGACATTTTTCCTTGTTTCCCTGTTTCCTTGGCAACGTCACATAGCAACAACAAAGGCGCAGGAATAACAAAATCAGCTGATTGGCGGCCAGTGCTGGAAGGCGCCTGTCATGCCGCAAAGCAACTGGTAGGTATTTTATGAAATTAACAAAAATGTGTTAATTATTTAAAGAATTGGGCAAATCTTTGCTTAAAAAATTAATTTTAAAAGCAACAAATTTAAACCGGCATTGCTAGAGCTCCTGAGTTTAAACTACCGACTGTGTTATCGTTTATCGATTATCTTTCATCGTTAATCAAATTCAAACTTGGCAAACTTGGTGATACAGCCCTTGTTGAAGCTACGTTTTATTCTTAACTTAAATTTAGCGTAATATCACAATAAATAAGATTAGATTTGAGCTCGGTTAAGTGCCTAATCACTAGGCCAATCGCGACCACAGCGTTCCCAGGAAGCAAAGCAGCAAAGTCATCAACGCACTCTCATGGCCATACTTTCTGGCTCCACTTTCCTCAAAGTTTTTGTAGTACTGCGTTGTGGCATACCGATCGTAAATGTGCTCCATCACCCGCTTGGCGTTATCCCGGTGCAGCTCCTGCCGGCCCAGCAGTCCATCGGTGGTATCCCGGAAGAGGATATTGGTCCTGTTATCGAAGACGCCGTAGAGCGTGAACGGACGCGTCTCGCTCTTGTATTTCCGGCCAAACAATTGATCCATGTCCCTCAGCGAGTTGTAGATCTCGTTGTGCCGCGTCGCCGAGGAATTGTGCGTCATCAAATGGCCACGAGTGGTCCAGTGCAGGTAGCAGTACTCGAAGCTGGAGCGTTTTTCGGCGCCTCCGTAGGGACACAGGACGCGGAAGGCCTTGTGGTTGTTGCGCATTACCCAGTCGGCGGTGAGATTGCCACTCACATACTTCTTGTACACATCGGAGCTGAGGAAAGCCACCTCTCCACCCTCGGCTAGGCAGCGCAGTGCACCCTCGTCGCCCTGGTAGTGCAGCGGACACTGTCGGCCCTGATGCGGATGCCACAGGCAGGAGTCGCGGTGGAAGTAGGAATGTAGCGAATGCACCTTGCCGGTGGCATTCACTATGGTCTCCTGGACAGCTAGATGAGCGGCTCCCTCGTACGAGGGCAAGCAAGCTCGTTTCCCGCGCAGATCCTTAAAGCTCTCCACCTTGGCATCCTTGTGAACCAAGGCAATGGTCACATACCGATTGTGCATACCCTCGGCGAATTCATACAGCAGCGGCACCAGGTGATAGTCCCTCTGAGCCTTCACACGCATGTCTTGATCTACCACGACCACATCTGTGCCCTTGAACTTGGTGTTGTCCAGGCACTGCTCCAGCTCCATGGTGCGCACACACTGAATGTTTGGCTGAACGCCATAGACCTGCGAGGCTTCCTGCAGCCAGGAGCACTTCACGTGCTCAATGATGGACGTCGTACAGACGACGATAGAGCGCGGCGGATTGCATTCCGGAAAGCTGTAAGCCGACTGGAAGGCTGTGGCCTGGTCCAGATAGTCATCAATTGATATCACATTGTCCAGTGGCACCGTGAATATATGGTATGTCTCCAGCAGGCTGAGCAGCGCATTCTGCCAGCTGTCCGGCTCGTCGTGTGTCAATCCGGTGACCAGCCGCTGTATCTGAGCGGCATGGGTGCGACGGGCGGCCACCACGGGCCAGGGCTTTGCTACCCAAACACAAGGCTGTGTGGCGTTCATGGGCTGCAGATGTCCATCCGGACAGAGGTAGCTGTATTCCGAGGGATTGGCCTGAGCCGAAATGCCAGAGAACTGCGGGAAGAAAGCGTTACTTAAGGCTCATTCTCTCAGAGATTACTCTTGGTACTCACCCCAAAATGACTGCGAACATCGTCGAGACGTGCCCAGGCCACATTACCACCACCGCTGGTCAGGCAATACAGCGCTCCTCGTCGCCCCCAGTGCTTGTCGGTCTGGTCGCAGCTGGTGGGATCGTAGCACATCTCGCAGAGCGAGGGATAGCGGCTTTTCAGGATGCGATCCTGCTTGGGATCCGGCACCCAGGGACCAGCCTTGCAGCTGGGGCCAAAGAACCTCGAGGTGGAGGCAATACGATCCTCGGTGACGGTCAGCTCAGGATCGCAAGTCCTGGAGACCATAGCGGCCTCAAAGTACTGTCGGAAAGCCAAGGACCAAGATTAATATCAAACCAATAAACTACTTTTTGGATTACTTACATTAGCAAGGACCTCCGTCCAGTGATTTCCCAAACCATAGCCAGGATGACACAACTTGGCATGGCGAAGATCATGAACCGTATGAATATTGGCCTGATTATCCACCACAGCCACAATTTCGTACTCAAAGTTGGACTCGTGAGAACGCAGCTCGCTGGCCACCAGGATTTCAACGCTGGCCCATCGGGCCGCCACCAGATCCTCGGAGGTGAGAACGCCAAAGTGGGCCGTGCCCTTGTGGATCCGACGCACGCAATCCAGCCGGTCCACGCCGATGACGCACTCGATGTTGCTCTTTGCCTCTAGCTGCGGGCAGAACTTGGGGGTTTTCCGATAAATGCCGCGCGATTCCACCACGCAAACCCGTACTAAGGAGGAGGAGGAGGAGACAGAGAGGGAGGAGCAAGTGAATATATTAAGTTTGGTCACCAATTTAAGTATATAGTAAGCCGCTAAGAAACCTGTTTCCAGACAGGCGGCATTAATTATGATTATTTTTATTTTAGGTAGCTTTTTAAAGGCTGCAGTTTTCGGAAAAAGATTTTATCTTGGGTTTTTTCTTTTAAATTAAAAATTCCCCTCATGTGGGAAACCTTAAAGCCGGGCTTCGGCTGCATTCGCAGAATTGGCACAGAGTCAAGGCAGTTTCTCCCTGCGCCTGGCTGCCTTTTGGGCAGTGGAGCAAGCTTCAAGGTTGGGACTGGTTTTTTGAGGTGTGAAACTGTTTCTCTCTTCTGTCTAGCGGGTTTTTGATTACAGCCGGTCGAGTGGAGTGGCCAAGGTCAGCTGCTGCTGCTGCTGTTGGTGCTCTCCCGCAGTGCATTTGGGATTGAAAGTGAATAATGATGGCTTGAGCTTTTTTGTGGATTTTTAATTGCAGTCTGTGATGAGGCAGGAAGTTTTAAAATGTAAGTAATGTGTAGTTAGGGGAACTATTAACAATTTTTAGGTGGTCCTAAGTTTTTTAAATTAAGAGTTAAGTGATATTTAATAAATCAACAAAACCTTACAGCTTTGGTTTACTTTTTCTTGTCAATTTAACGATATATATTTTTATAAGCGAAGTTTAAATACTTCTTTAAAATCTACGTTCCTTTAAAAAATATCAATCAAGACTCTTTTATAACAATTTGTCTGATTAAATTGTTAGAAATTAATCTTTAAAATAAATTCCTTTTCTATATTTAAGTTTAAACTTTCTGGTTGACTTTTCTCTACAAAACACATTCACTTTAAATTATTTCTTGCTTGATTACACTTGTCATTTCGTTTTTAATAAGCGAGTAATTGAGGAGCTACACACACCAGCACTAGCACACTTATCACTCATGTAAATTAATTTACAAAACAAATTGTTTTATATTTAAAACCCTTAACCGCCCCCTGTTTTATTGCCGATAACCCAACCCCACTTACATTTGCCATCGTCTGGGGGTGCCACCGCCACGCACAACAGAGACACTGATAAGGACGAGGCGAACAGCCCCACCAAAATCGGTGTGAGCCAATGCATTCTTGATTGCGTCAACCCGCGAGAGATTGAGACCGGATTAAGTCGAGAGGTTGAGCTTGTGAACCGAACCTAGCGCTTTGGAAGATCGGCGGCGACTGAAAGCCAGCCCTCTCCGCTGCCAGCGAGTAAAACTCGATCCGAGCGATGCGAGCCCAAGCTGCAGAACGAGATCGCGAGTAAACAGCAGAATAATAATCAACTACGCACAGCTGATGAGTCAGGCGGGGTTTTTGGATAGCCAACTGATTGATTAGCACCTGTCTGTGGGGGGTGCCGTTCCCGGGGAATACCTGGGCTAAGAAAGAACCTCTCCTTGGCTTTCTACCTGAACTTGAATCCCGCCTAATCTGGCTTTTATCAATCCGTCTCCTATATAGTGCCATATGATTGACTGATTCCTTATCGGCACAGCCACAAACAGAGCAGACACACTTATCAGTTTCCACACAAACTGCAAGTCGTTGGAGCAGCAATTTCTTCAGTCGCTGGCCGCCACTCTCCGCGTTCGAAGGTTCACTCCTCCTCTGGGATCTTCGGGAAAAATCAGCAGTACTTGTGGGTGCTAAGCTTTCATTGTTTCCGAGATTATTAATTAAATTACTATATAAACAAATAGACAATATAGAGTCTGTGCCATTGTTTTCAGCAACTTAACACGGTCAAGTCGGGTATTACTAGGGCTTCCTCGTTGTGAAGTCCGATTGAATCTGAGAAATCCCATCAAAATTCAGATTTCTACGCTTGTAATTTTGTGCTTGACTAATGATACATGTTCGAAAAGTTTGGCTAATTATAATGTTAGGTTTGGCAACACAAATCGTAAATTTATGTGTGCCAAGTTTACTTACCTGTAAACCTGTTTTTCTTAAATCCGTAATTCATATATAAACTCAAGTTCAATTGTGGCCTTACATCACAAGCAATAACTAATTGAGTTGGAGATCTTCGCACGGCAAATGAAATGCCCCAAAGGCATATTTATTATGGCAGGCCCTAAAAACTAAACTTCTTTATCGCCTTTTCTGTGAGCTTTAATAATTTAAGGTGTCGCAGATAAGATTTGTGGGGGCCTTAAGACTTATGCTCTCTGCTCTTATCTCTGTGAACTTTTATGCTAACGATTATGGCCCTTCTATATAGTCTGGCTCTTATCGGTTGCCGTGAGAGACAGAGATTAGATATTCCTTAAACTTTTTCTGATTTACATCCATATTGCCGGCTATTTACAGACTCTTCCCCGACCACGTCGAACGGCGAGCGCTTATTATGATCTTATCTAGGTGGAGCACCTTCTGGCCATATTTGAACTGTGATACTTTGTGTCATCGTTTGGGACACAACTAACTACAGACTGGACAATAATTAATTCATTTATTAATTAGCGATGGGACGACTCAACAGGCGTTTGCTGCCCATCAAGGCACACTTCTTCTTTTTCATGGCAGGTGAGTTTTGGAAATAGATTTTAGGTATCCACAAATAGAACAAAATTCAAGGAACTCTCACTCTGATTCCAATCAATTCTTGGTATATTACTTCTTATCGTATATACATAACTCTCTTAACTGTGACATTATCGGAACTTGATAAAGAAATCCTGATGCAATATTTATATAAGATTAAGAAAATCACAAATAGTAGGATTGTTATTGATAAAATCTTTTTAAACTGCAATCAAAATCCTTTAAAACTATCATTACTTATTAATTCCATCTTCCCTGATATAGCAATGGGACCCATATTGCCTCAATTGGCGGTAATAGGCAAGCAAATTGGAATTCCTCCAGACGTAATGGGCTATATCATGGCCATCTTGCCCATATTATATGTCCTGGCCAAACCCCTGGTGGGTTTTCTTGTGGATTATTTTACGGTAAGAAAAAGGACATATAAATTTATATTATAATTATTTATCATCTTTGTTTACAGAGCCTGCGCAAGTTCATCTTCATCTCGTTGATCCTGATCATGACCCTGGCCTATGGCGGCTTCATCTTTCTGCCTGGCAACTCACACTTCATACCCCTGGAGGAGGGCAGTGCCCAGTGGAATGTTACTCTACAGACGGACCTACACGAGTGCAGCCCCATGATCTACTCCTCGAAAGCATTTTGCCAGACAGTTCACGAGGCGGATTGCAGTGAGGGAGAGCATCGATATGCAGCCATGATTGTGGCCTCCCAGGCGGGACTGAACCTCAGCGAAAATCTGCAACATGGCAACGTAAGCTATCACATGTGCCTAGCATCATCTGCTGAGTCCAGTCCCTTAGGATTGAATGCATCTTGTGAGCTTCAACATGTGGGTTCCTGCATCTATGGCGCGGGCAAGTTCTGGCTTTTTGTATTCCTGCTGTTCGTCGGAACCATTGGCTTCAATGTGATCAACTCCATATCGGATGCCTGCTGCTTTGATTTGCTCGGCGAGGCGGAACAGGACAAGTACGGAGCCCAGCGTGTGTGGGGCACCATTGGTTTTGGAGTCACTGCCCTCCTGGCTGGTGTTGTGGTCAACTGGTGGACTTCGGATGCGGTCAAGAGTCTTACCCCGGCCTTGATTATCATGGGCGTATTCAGTTTGCTAGATTTATTTAGTGTGTCCAAGTTGAAGCTACCGAAACTGGGCGGCTCGGAGACCATTTGGAGCGATGTCTGGCAGCTGGTACGCCAGCCACCTATCCTCGTTTTCCTGCTGTTCGCCACCATGGCCGGAATCATTGACTCCTTCATCATTTACTTCATGTTCTGGCACCTGGAACAGGTGGCCGAGGCTACGGGGTATATGGATCAGATTAAGCTAATCGAGGGACTGGTGGTGGCCGCCGAGTGTCTGGCCGGCGAGGTGCCCTTCTTCTTTTACAGTGGCAAGATCATCAAGAAGCTGGGCTACGTTCACTGCATGAGCATGTGCTTCTTCTTCTATGCAGTGCGTCTGTCGCTAATCTCCTGGATCCCGAATCCCTGGTACCTCGTCGGCGTGGAGCTCTTCTTTCAGGGCATAACCTACGCCCTATGCTACACCTGCATCGTGGCCTATGCCTCGGCGGTGGCGCCTCCGGGTACTTCTGCCACTGTTCAGGGACTGATGGCCGGCATGGATGATGGCCTCGGCTTCTCCATTGGCTCTTTGGTCGGTGGCTTGATGTTCAAGAGTCTGGGAGGAAGGGAAAGTTTCAAATACTTTGCCATTGCAGCCCTGTGCACCTGCGTGGCTCACATTGTGGTGCGTCCTACCTCCAGGAAGCGGCAGTTTCTGCCCAAGCAAGGCTATCAACCACCCGCGGAACAGGATATTAAGTATACGCCGCCGCTGCCCGACCAGGAAATGCAGAATCTACGTTGACCCAGAACCTTAAATTAAGTAAATAGTTTTTAGAGCAATTTTGTTGCCTATTTTTGTACGCATCTTTTGAAGAAAAAAAGACAACGAGATGTCCGAAAGTTGAACGACTTTTCGGTCGGTTGATTGTTCCATTGTTGAAGCGCACACACGCGATCTCAAGTGCGCCAGCCCCCTTCCAGCTGTCAATATAAATGGTTATATACGCTTATATAATACCTGAGAGCACAAAAGAACCCATTGAAAGTGAAACTGGGGCCAGGCGGCAGATGATGCCCCCACCGCTCGCTTAAATGGCGCGCGATTCCCACTCCATATATTAACAAAACTGGCCGGATCGATGGGCCTGCTTGCTCCATGATCGAGAATCGAAAGTCGATTCGACACTGATATGCAAGGTTGAGGTGTATTATTATATTTGTAATACTTTTTTGATAATTTTGTATATCTTTTTGTAGTTTTTTTATAGTGTAAACAATAAAGTAACTATTAAGTCCAGTGCCATATTTATAAAAAACCTGGTTATTAATGAAATGTCTTGCATACTTTTTAGGAATTTCCTCCCTGGTCTTAATTTCTCGAACAAAAATGTTTACATACTTTAAAGACTATTTTAAAAGAGATTCAGTTATATTCATTCAGAAGTAGTAGCCACTATACCCATTTTAGCACTCAAATAAATTATCTATATAGCCTGTTCTTCTTTTATTAAATTCAGACCATACAAGTCCATGTTTCATTCCATTGAAATGTTAATTAAGAAGCTAAGAGGTTTGGCATATTATTAAGTGCAAAAATAAACAGCAAACTTACCAGTTTTGTCTTGATTATATATCCGAAAATATATACATTTTGGGGAATCATTCTTTGCTGGAAGTTAACAGTTGCTGAAGGAAGGCTTAATTTAAAGCTTAGAAAAAATTAAGCCATACTTCTTTTTGAATTCAAAGCTTAGTTTAAAAGGTTCGCAACACATTCCCAAGCCTTGTTCACCAGTGTTCTCATAATTTATGCTCAAGTGTGGGCCACACTTCACAGCTGTCCCAAGTAAGAGTGCTTGTAAAAATTAGATTGGCCCAAAGCCAGGCTATAAAAGCCACGGCTCCCCAATTAAAGCCGCGTATTGTGTGACCGAAGATGCGACCGATTCCGCTGCTGCCGCTGGTTCTCCTATCCTTGTTCTTGTCGCCATTACCGGCTAGCGCCCGTCAGGTGGGCAGATGCAGCTTGGCCAGGCAACTCTATCGCTATGGCATGCCCTACAATGAGCTGCCCGACTGGCTGTGCCTCGTCGAGGGCGAGAGCTCCTTCAACACCAAGGCCATCAATCCCTCGAATGCGGACGGATCCGTCGACTGGGGTTTGTTCCAGATCAACGATCGGTATTGGTGCAAGCCCGCCGACGGTCGTCCCTCCACGGATCTCTGTAGGCTGCCCTGCCGCCTGCTGTTGAGCGACGACATCAGATATTCCATTGCCTGCGCCAAGTACATCAGGAAGCAGCAAGGATTCTCCGCCTGGGTGGCCTGGAACAATCGCTGTCAGGGTGTGAAGCCCAATGTGAGCCACTGCTTCAGGAGGCGGTACAGGAACTCGGGCTAGGAGGCACTTGGTCGGTCACTAAATAAATTACCTATATTAGGCAAGAAAAATGTGTTTTTATACATGTTATTTTTGTGTAATTTTACCTGGTTCCTACATACTACAGGTGTCTTTTCGATAACAATAACGTTAAGCTTTCAAATTACGCGCCTTGTATCGTCTGGCTGAATGGCAAACATCTGTCAAGTGTTCCGGTCTGGTCCCACTGTGAACATTTACAAGCTAGATCTGGCAACACTGTTTGGTGTTTTGTTTACGGTCACACTATCTTTTGTTTCGAAATTAGAATCGGATTTTTTTGGTATTTTTATACACTTACATTTTGAAATTCAGAGTGACCAAGGAAAAAATATCAAAAAATATCTAATAAAAA
>JAEIIL010001853.1:0-11932 GCA_018905715.1 Drosophila lini | reverse complement strand
TAAAGCATTTTATATTATTTGTCCCCTTAAATACTTGAAATTAAATTTAATTAAATTATGATTTAATTTCTTTATGTATTAATTGATCTGCATTATTTATTCGACAAGCCAATATTAGCATAGTTGTACGTGGATTTTGTATTATAATTTCCACTTGGGAGATCTCTCCGAGTTCTGCAAGCATAAAATATGAATGATGACCCTTGTTGCAGGGCAATTAACTTGCGGTGCTGCATCGTAATGTCTGCCAATCTCCTAGAGGGGAGATTGAGATTAGAATAGAGCTCTGCAGCACTAAAGGGGGAGTCGAGCGTTGAACCCAACTCCAGCTCCTAGTGGGGATCCGCATAGAAATGGCTACATTTCGGGCCAATCCGAGGCGGGGACCCTCTCTGGTTATATGGCCAAAAAACTCGCTCAGCCCGTGGGGAGTGCGCAAACTTTTTGAAAAATTCATATTATTTCTAAGTAGTTGCGGGCACAAACTATGAACTATGACCTCCGCCAGCGAAATTGCGCGGCTTACGAGTACGAGCTCCGGGGAGCAATCGAGGGGCCTTATCAGGGGGATTTATGCCAAATGATGGCAGATTGCCAAGCTGCCGAGAGAGCTGCAACTACATACTACAGGCTGCGCGGGGATTCGGAGATGGAATGGATACGGATTCAAATGGCAATGGCCACAAAGCCACGGGGCTGCGAGGCTGTGAGGGCGGGGCAACATGCTTTTTAGTGTGTCTGTCTCTCCACTGCTTTTCTTTTATTTTCCCTCATTTTTGCGCATTTTCCTTGGTTGTTTTTTACAATTTTCTCTCGAGTATAATGGCTAGAAAAAGTTGCGCCATCCCCGGGAATTCAAGTAACTGAACAGTGGCATGAGGCAGAAAATTAGGTGAGGTGAGAATAAGATATTGAATTTTTAAGGACAATTTTTTTCGGAGATATTATGGGACTACAAACTACTTATAATCAATTAATATATATTAAAATTATTCCTTAAGTCTTTCAGTAAATTTAAAATCTCTCCCATCCCACTGTGCGGCGCTTGACATTCGCCTTCTGCTGCGCTGGCCCTGGCAGTAAGCAGTTGGCAGTCGGCATTGCCACCGTGGAGCCAATTTGTTGCGGTTCATCAATATGCCACACCACACACATCCCGCCCGGCCCGGCACCGCATCCCCCTTGTAGATATTCCCGTCTATATCCACATCTGTAGCCACATCCCGCCAAATGGCCAGGCCCGAGACCAAGCTCCCGGGGAGCCAACCAGAATGCCATTCGGAACCAGGCGCAAACGGATGCGGATGTGGTTGGGCGGCTCGGCTCTCCTCGCCACGTTCCACTCCCCCAAGGGGGATGGGGGGTGTGGCAGTGGCGGTGGCCGTCGAGGAGCTTAAGTGGCTCCACGTACTGCTGCTGAAAAAAAATATGTGCATAAATTTAAAGAATCTCAATTTACTTGGCCCGTGTTCTCCTCCGTTCTGTGCCGGCTGCTGCAAGATTTCGTCTCCGTTTCTCTGTCTTTTCGATTCTTCAATTCTTTACACTGGAAAATATCGGAGGGGTTTTGATGATTAGTTTTTTATTTATTATTTTATGTTTTACAATCTTTGGAGGGTTTTTTCTCTGTTTTACAATAATTATATCTTTTTAACTTTTTAAAGATCCTGAATGTAGGTTTAAGTAAGGATAATGCAGGAATTTGTCCTGATATATTTCTCTCTCTGTAATTTGAGTCATTTTTAGTGTCATTCTTAGAAATGTTTTCCTTATCAGAGTATATCTACGAGTTTTTACTAATTTATCAATATTTTAATGTCGTTTCTTTCACTTACTTATTATTCCGAAAATTGTACCTTCTTTTTCTCTGTGTACCTGCTCAGCCTGGTGATTTGTGAGCTCAATTATGGTACATTTTCTTGTCTTGCCCGCCGCCTCCACTTCCACTTCCACATCTATATCCCCTCCTGTCGCTCCCGCTCCACCTTGGCAGTGGTCGTTTTTTGTGGTTGTCACTTTGTTATTTATTCAGCGCCATGGAGCAGTCTGGACTCGGATCTCTGGGATTGGGATCGGGATTGGGTCTGAGGGTTGCGGCAGTGGAACCGGGGACCTGGCACTTGGTTGGAGATGGCGATGCCGTTGCCGATGCCGATGCCTCGGCTGTTAATGAGTTCGTTCGTCTTCGCAGCTCCGCATTTGGATGCTAATGAGTGGATGGCATCCAATAAATTTAGTTCGCGGGCTTTGCTTTTATCGCTCCACTTGCATAATTCTGTTCACATTCTGTGCGCTGCAGGGTTGCCTTTGGGGGTACAGAGGTCAATAGAAATTTATGGGTCGCATTGTTAACGCCACTGATTACAAATTATTTGTATTGTGTATTGCCCCCTTGCAGTTCTGCAGAGGCCTGCGTCCCTGATTACTGATTGCTGTTTGCTATATAAAATATAGCGAAGATATCCATTGACCACTAGCTGCTGGCTGATAACATTTAAGGGTTGCTAAGTCTGGGTTCTCTGTTTTGTTATAAAAATAAGCCAATTATCCGTAGGCTTGTCAGTCTTATGCAGGTTTTAAATAAAATATGCTGATTTAATTTGATTAACTAAGTGACTATATTATACAATGTTCTGTTTTTGGTCAGACATCCGTGCAGCTTAGTATATTCATTGTGGTTTTCACCATATGAATCGGTGTTGCTTTCACGGTCCACTTAACAATCCCTGATAACAGCTTTTCAAAACTAATTGGCTGATAAAACTGAATGGTTTTCTGTTCCCTATGCTCTTCATGTTATCAAAATACAGACTTCGTTTCAAAACAAACTGCCGCCTGACTTACTCAATTATAAAAAGAAAACTTAATTAGAATTTATTAAATTCAGTGAATCAATTAAACTCCCGATATGTGTTGTATATTTTTAAGTTTGAGGGTTTGTCTTGATGTTTAAAATATTTTTAAGTTATTAAAATAGCTACAAAATATTTTTAGGAGCGGCATTTATACCAAAATCTTTTGTATATGAAATCGTTTACATCATTTCATTGTAAATTACTGTTTATAAACATTAAAATTCCTAAAATTTTGACTAAAATAAGAATTTATTAATCATTTTATCCATTATCCATAATTCTACTGCTAAATTCAGACTGAAAATACCTTAAAAAGGCTTAAAAAATGTCGTGCTGCCGCACCTATCGATTTTTGACACATTCTAAATGATGGCCAAGTAAAAATAGAATCTCTCTAGACTTATAAACCCCGAAGAATATCGCCTTGAATCCACAACTCGGTCAATTATCGTCATGAGAAATGTTTACTCCAATCGGCGCGTGGATAATTGCCAAGTGACAAACAAGATTGTGTGTGTGGCAAAGCTAACCAGATTTACGCAAATTCCACTGGGAAGGGGAAGCACGGAAGTGGAGGGCGATACCCACTCCAAGTGGAGGGCGGCCATTGGAGTGGCGTCTCTTATCTGACGCCTCGCAACTCCAATGGGAGCGGCACGCGGACGCCACCTGGCGCCTGAGCCTGGAAGCTGCCGCCCAACTGGGAGATACGTTATCCTTCGGCTGGAACTTCGTCTCGAGAGACGACTTCCCATCGGCAGATAACCACACGCCGCCAGGGGGCGCTGCAGCGAACCCCGTTTATCTGCCGTTCCGGCGGCCATTTTGGATTTATCTGGCGCCCCGGCACTCGGCAGATATGCGTCCTTTTCTCGCACATGCGCGCAGAGTCGTCTCGAGGCGTGGCAAAGCCGGCGTCGACAGAGGCAACAGTGGCGGCAGCAGCGTCGCCCACGCACACCAATGCACGCACAAATACAGGCGCAGTATCTGCCGCCCCACCGCCCCCTTTCCCAGGGTTATATCATCGAAGAAGAAGGGGTCTCAGCGCGTGTCTTCCATTATCCGACGGGGCCAGCCTGGTTTTCATGGCAAACGCGGGTTGCAAGGGTCTCGAGCTGGGGACCTGGGCCCTGGGATTTGATTCCTGGACTGGGAATTCGAAGCCGACATCCATGCAGGGCAGCAGCGGGTTCGAATGCGCATGAATAGCGCAGCGTAGTTCAGATACTTCCAAAGATAAGTTGGCAATATAGATTTTAAAATTAAAGAACGTTTATTTCCCAACAGAGTTTTGCTTAGAAGACAGAATAGAAAATAATAGTACACATTTCCACATTGTTTTAACGAATTAAATATTTAATTTTCATTTAACAGAGTTAACAGAGTTTTATTGAATTTAATATTTATTTTTAATTTAACAGAGTTAAGAATGGGTATTTTATATTTTTTAAAACACTGGTTAATAATTGTATTGCTTGCAAAAATTATACAGTTTACATTCAGTATACAAATTTTTTTTTTTTTTTAGTTTCAAATATTATTTTACTGTTTAAAATTAAATACAAATGTTTTAATAATCATTTTTTAGTATTCTTTACATGTTCGCAGAATCCTTTGTTTTAATTACCTCCCATTTTTTTAACAATTTAATTAATGCCTTTCATTAGCAGCTCACAGAGACGTTAAATATACATAAATTTCTTAAATAAATACCTAAGTAATATATTAAATTAATTAATTAGGTGATAATGGAGGAATTATGTATAGTTTCATGCCAAAACCAAATAAGACAAATCAAAATCAATCTGAAACCAACCCTGAAAACTAAACAAGCGACTTGCCGACGGCATGTGGAACTCGATTAGATGCTCCCCTTCTTACATTTTATTTATTTTTTTTTGCGTAATTCGCCTTTGTACACTATTGCCCTTATGCAAATTGGCATTCTTTAGACCACACACTGGCAGCCAGCAGCTAATTGTCAATTAGCGGACAACTGCTAATGGCGAAGGCCATTGCCGGAGACCGATTCAAGCGGGAGCCTCGCTGTCTTGACTAATTGAGTCCAGAATTCATTCAGGCCACGATTTTCTGGGCTCTGTGGTTTTCGTGAATCTTAAAGTGGCTCGGCGAGTGGCCATGTTTGCATATCCATTCATTCGAAAATAAACGCAGCTGAATTTGCATAACTGAAATGCAGAATTTATTTTAATACTGGCATTGCATAAAACGTACTTCTTTATATGCACTCACACTCTGGTCGAGGAGGATGGGGATGGGAATGAGGATGCGGATGCGAATGGCGGATGAGGACGAGGACGGAGATGGAGATGGAGATGGGGACTCGGGATCCAGCTGGAATTACAAGAGCAATTTATGCAAATGCCCCAACTCGACTCCAGTCGACTCGCCTCGGCTACATGTCCGAGTCCTCCGGCAGGCCAAGATGGAATATTTCAGTCACGTTAATTCATTCACGTTTAATTCAGGAATAAAGTTCGTAACTTATTTTGTGCTCATAATGCATGCAAATTTATTACCCCTGCGGCCTTATCCCCAGCAGGTGAGTCCATTAAGTGTTCGATTTACATCCGATGGCCAGGCATTCGCCCGCTGATTTATACGTATCCCGGATCCAGTCCTGTATCCAGTCCCAGCGTGCACTTTGTGCGTCCCTGTGTCTTAACGACTTGATAAGTCGCATTTTCCCCAGTCCCCGTCCCCCCAACAGCTGCCGCATTTCCCCCCGAACACCGGAAATAATTAAATGAGACGAAGTTCTGCCATATTGGCCGAGGCAGAGGTGACGAATTTCATTAGACAAAACTGACAAAATGTCACCAACTGCTGGCTGGGGATATAAAAAAAGTTGGCCAAAATATTGGCCAACACTTTTCTTGGCCAAATTAAAAAGGAATGCCGGCTCAAGTGTTCGAAGCAGAGGTGTAAGGAGGGGTTTAGGAGGTAAACTAATCTAAACAAAAACATATCTTGACTTATTTTATTTTCTGAAAATAAATTAAAATTTCTTCAAAGATACATTTTTTCTAAGGAACAGAGAAACCCTGGACTTTGAGTCACCTTTAAGGCAAGGCCCATTTATATATTTAGTCGCGGGCCATGACATTCACTGAATTGGAGTCCCGTTCGGGAAAACAAACAGACACCGCCTGAGTTAAACGATATATATATTTTCATAATTCCATATTTGCCGAGCTTATTTGGGTTGTTTTGTTTGTACACTTAGGTGTGTTCTTCCTCCAGCCGAAATAGAAGTCAACATCCAGGCAATTGGGGCACTTACTGTGTATGAGGAGGGAATCTTTCCACTTGCACTGACAGAAATCGGGTTGGGGCAAGTTCTTGAAAAACAAAACAAGCTTTGAAAGTAGCTTAGCTTAGTTTTGAAAGCAAACCTCATATGGCTATGGTAATTTTTATGAGATCGGAAGTTTATGGCTTTATAAATGCAAGTAATAAAACTGTGATGCGCATCTTTAATTTCTGAATAATGGCGTGTTTATTATTTTTCTTTTTTAAATGATTTTTTATAGCTTCATAATGACTTTGAATTTAAAAGATTTCAATTAATTTACCAGTTTATTGGCCAATTTAAAATCTAAAATTGATATTTCTAAAATTATGAACCTAAAATATTGATACATATTAACTACTCATGACAATTTAAATAAAATACAAAAGAAAATAAATTTTAAAGTTGTACCACTATCATAAATAAGGTCTCCGAACCAATTTTTGTCAGTGCAGGGCCATAGAACGTCACTTGGCTGAACTGCAACGGCTGCCATCAGGCGAAGCCAACCGACAGAGTCGAGCGACTTCCTTCCCGCCCCCAAAGGCACACAAAGGCATTCCGCATCCGGAATGGGAACGAAGCCATTCTTCCGAATCGTTGCCTTGTGCACAAATAAAGGAAAAGCCAGGGCACGGAATAAGTGCCTATACGGTCCGGATTCGGTATGCGGGCGGATGGGGACGCCGGGACTCCGGGACTCTGGGAGTGCGAGCTCCCGGATTCACTGTCCGTGTCCGGCATGCGGCATCCTTATCCGGAGCCGCTGCAACTGCTGTGCAAATAATGGGAGGGAAATCGCTGCCTCGGGGGCGGCAGACGACACCTACAACGTCCACGGGGATTGCAGCCACTCGAAAGAGATTTACTTTTGGCAACTGCTGCTGCTGGCTGAAAGGGCGTGTAATCGGGGGTGGATCCGGTTTCAGGACCGAACTGCTCCTCCATTTGCCAACTCCATCTGCGTCTACATTTCGGGACGTCGACACGTTTGGTGTTGGCAAAAGTTTTCTCATTTTGGCAAGATGCTGGCTCGTAACGAAAATTGTCGAGTTTGCCGAAACGCCGATGGGATGAAAGGAATGGAATGGTGCGCGCCATAGAGTGGAATGGCTTCTGGCTCCTGGCTCGGTCTTCCGCCCAAAGTGGAACCGCATGCACTGGCGACATTTCTCATTAAAAGTTTTCCACATTTTCTTGTCTCAACAAACATTCTTATCAGCAGACAGAAGCCATTCCAATAACGAACCCCCAAGAAGGCGGCGAATGCACAAAGCCAAAGGGAAATCGGATCGGAAGACAGGTGTCTGACAGCTTAATCGGATATAATGAAATATGGCTGGCTTAATTAATAAGAGCTTGGCTGTCAGGTAAACTTGAAGCGTGTTTAGACATTTTGGAAAACTGAAAAGAAAATGGTGAGATAGAATATTTAGATTAGAAATTCATGTCGGAAGAGCAAGGTTCTCTTTCAACGGATAATAATGTAAGAACTTAATAAAAAATAGTTATTTTACCATTTCATTTAAATATTACAAGATCTTGCTAATAAACCTCGATTCACAAGCATAACTTTACATGGTATTTACTTAACAAACAATTAATTTGCTCAGGCGATAGCTTTAGTTAACCGACCAAGAGAAAATAAATTAAACCTAGCGGTTCCAGCAACATTGTATGCTCCGATAAATAAACACGACTGACATCGATCTCCGAGCTCTGCGTTTATTCTTTCCAAGATATTTCCAGAGATCTCAATGCCAACACTTTTCTCGGCCCTGCCTTGAGTGTGATTATTTCCAGTTTTTAAGGGCCAATTAAGGAAATGTGCCTTGCCTATGCCACATTGCTGCAATAAAGTATGAAATGATAATTTCCAGAAACAGGAACAGCAACAGAAACAGCGAACCTTGAAACTAAATTAGGCGAAACCTGCGTGCAATTATCGTTAGTTGTTTTGCAAAGGGTTGAGCCGCGTTAGACAAAAGGGTTGGGCTGGGCCCGGACGGATGGTTTGGCTCAATGTCAGTTCGCCTGGCTCATGAGGCAATAAAACAAGGTCGGGACATAAAAAACGAGGCACAAGGACAAGGCTTGCCACCCACACACACTCTCAGGACAAGGAAGGGAAAAAATAACTCGACAGAGCCAGTTTAAATCCTCGCATTATGGCCGCACAGTGGGCCCATTCACCTTCCTGTGGCCGAAGAGCGGAGCGATCTCGCTTTCTTCCTACAAGCCGGCGATGCTGGTCCGTCACAGTTTCACAGTCCCACGTTTTACGGTCTACGAGAAATGGCCGTAAAAAGTGAGAGTCATTAAAAATTTTACTGCTTCTCAAGGTCGTCGCCGGGGATTTTATGTCACTTTTTATGGCCTAGCTGCTGCTGTGGCTGTGACTGTGGCTCCCGCTTCACGGCCATTGCCATTGCCAGTGCCACTCGTAATCGGCATCGCCAGCGACTGACCCAGTTTCCGTCTGGGATCTGGGAAATACCTGGCCAATTGGATCAATCATTTTATGGAGAGCCCATTTGCATGGCCCGAGTTCAAGGAACTCTGTGAGTCAGCACAGTGGGTACGGTTTTTAATAATAGCGGGTGCATTCTCGACGTCTTTCTGTTTTTTATTTTAAGTATTATTTAAACTAAATTAATTTATTTAGGTATTGTAATAATAATTCTCTGATGTGGAAGATGATTTTTGGTAAATTCGTATGGTATGGTTAGCTTTGTTGAAATATTTTAAGTCAAAACTCCAATTATTTAATAATAAGTAAATATTTCTCAAAGAAAACATGCAGAATTTGTCGCAATTTTTTAGAAAGAGTTTTTAAGGCAAATTTGATGAGAATAAAAGACAAACAATTATTCCAACTCACATATTTAAACCAAACCGAAACCGTTTATTAAAAATTCTATATTAGCTTCTTCAGCATCTGGAAAGGAGCTAAAACTTTGACCGAAAGTTTCGGTTTATTAACGAGAATCAAAAGTTTTCTGCTCTTCGCATAAAATATTTAATATATTCGCTTGGCTTTCATATCGCAGCCGCACACACACTCTTGATGCCTTATGAAAGTTTTGCCGCCTTTTGCGCTCTGGCGTTTTCTGGCTTATTTGCGAATTTCGTGCACGCCTCGGAAGCTGGCAGAAAAGTCGGAGCATTTCTGCTTAGTGGCAAGTGCCGAAACTAAATCCAATAACTATATGCTGAAACATTCATGAGCGCAAATTGAACACGTTCCTGCGTCTGGCTCCTGCGAACCGAGCTCGGATCCCGACTTGGCATTAAGTTCAATTGAGCTTGGTTAAAGCAGCAGCAGCGGATGGGATTGAGATTGGGTCTGGGATAGGGATTGAGATTTGTCCTGGGACTGGGTCCAGACAGGTCCTCCGGGGGCCAACGCACTCGTCGCTGCAGCAGGACGAATTATCCACACCTTCTGCCAAGGAGTAACGACCATTTTGATTGCAAGTATTTCTCGCAGACGTTTCCCTGCATTTAACAAAAATGGTGGCCAGCGGTGGGAAATGGTGGAAAATTCCTTCACTGATTGCACGTTTTCCATTCAGCTGGGGGCCAGTGCTCGGGCTGTGCATTCCCTCACACTTCCCTCCCAGAATAATTGAATCGAGAAATTGCTTCGCCCCATGAAAGGAATCCGATGTGACATTCAATCCACGACAGTATTCTGTGAAATTCAATTTGATTTGCGATTGAAGGAGAAGCTCATGAAGAAGGAGCTTAGGGAAGATGGGAACGAACTTTCTTTTAAAAATTATTTAAATGTGGGAGTGGAAAATATAAGCTTAAGTTATCTTTTCTTATGCCCTATTTAAGATTTTTAATCTAAAATAGAAAGGATGGAAACTTCACAAAGTTGGTTTACCCTTTAAATTTACAATTGTATCATGAAAAGCTATCATAACTAAGCAGAATATTATTTAACACCTTTATAAATATTGTTTACTATTTTCTAGCATAAACAATACCTACTTTTTGTTGTTTCCTCTCACATAAAAAAAAAAGAAAATAAAATTGTGCAAAATAAAAACAAACAACAACCAACCCCCGTTAACAGCTGTTTGCCATTATTTAACCCTCAAAATACCCGCCACCTTTAGATTTCAAGGGACTTAAGAGAGCCAAAGAGAGAATTTTTGGGGCGCTCAGCGATTGTTTTTGGTTGGAGTGGTGGGCAGTGGCACAGGGTGATTCGTGTGCCCGGCAGCCTTCTCTCACTGCAGTATCTCGGAATAAATAAAAATCCCATTAATTATCATATTTAACTGGGCGCAACGACAGGTGGGAATCGAGAATCGAGAATCGAAAGCTCTAATTAAGCCATTTCTCTCTGCTCCACTCCGGTGGCAATTTGCATTCCAATAGCTTGCAAATCAGTGGCAATCGCTGTCTGAATCTTGGCAGGCAATAACTTTGGCAAGCGATGGGTTTATTAGCCACCAAGTGACATTGCCTCGTAAATAAACGCTGGCAGCCACTTAAATCTCATCTCCATCTATCGATGATGATGATGGTGATGGGATGCTGATGGGAATGGTGGTGGTCTCGATAATGCCAATGGAACAATGGCTCCTGATGAGAAATTTCGTATGCAACCAAAGTTCCCGGGCTCGCGGGAGGGGAGATCAGAAACTAATGGAAGAATTTCGCGATGTCACGAGCTTGAGTTATGGTTAAGTGCACTTTTTGGGCTGACTTTTCGCGAAAAACACCTCCCAGTGCCACCCCGTCCACCGGTTCGGTCTCCCTTTTCCATTCTCCCCAGTCCAATGCCGTGTTGTTTGCGTCTAAATGCAAATTTTGTGTAATGAACATCGTGCTGTGAGAGGAGTGAGAGTATGTTCATTATACACTAACATATTGTGTGAAGGGAATATCAGAAAAACAAAACTTTATACTACGACTATTATTTATTTATTTGGTCTTAAAAATGATACATTTATTTAATTTAATAAAATAATAATATAATGATATATTTATTAATTTCTTTTACAAAAAACGTTTAACAATTCTGCTTAATTTGCATATAAAATTCCCTTAAAAATAACTTAAATTCAAACAGAAAGTGTATCTGTGTTTCGCCATTATTTTGAACCTCGCTTTCGTATTATTCCTGTGTTAGCTTCAAGTTTGCCGCTCTGCTGCTGCCTGACTATTAGCTAATGCCTGAGCCGCAATTCGTGACGTGCTGCGCCACCTTCTCCCTCCCTTGCCACAACCCGCGACCTCCAACCTCTCACCCCTCACCGCTCAGCCAGCACAAAATCCAAATCCAACCCCAACCGCAGTCCTGTTGCTGTTGCTGATGCGCTTCGTAAAGTTTGTGCAGAAAATTTGAATATCGCTTGGCTTGGCAACCCATGGCAGTGGGGGTGGGTAAGGAGGGTTGGGGCATTATTTGGCCATGGCCGACACCCATGTGTGAGTCTGTATCTGTGCGAGGTGGCTAACGTGTTGGCACGGTGGTGGAAATGGAATTGCAACCACCACCCTCACCTCACGTTGTTTGCACTTCTCCCAACGCCCCTCGTCTGCCGCCCGAAACTCTTTATCCTGCGTCCTTGCTGGGTTTCTCCCTCGGCTTCTGTTATTAATTTTCCTGCTGCTCGGGGAGCCACCCCTCCCAAAATCCCCTACAACCACTGCCTGGGGCCATTTAGCCCCAATTGCGTCTCGGTCCCAGACTCACAATCAGTTTCAGTTCCAGAAACGCTCTTTGTCTTGGGGCCCGGCG
>JAEIIL010001841.1:0-10216 GCA_018905715.1 Drosophila lini | reverse complement strand
AATAATATAATGCTTCAAAATATTATTCATATCAACTTATAACCTCCTCTTACTATTTCCAAACCGTGTATAACGATCTTCCACTCGACTTGAACTGGATTTCCCAAATATATATGATTCGTTTCAGCAAACTAGGTTCCATGTGCCCACGCCCACCTCTTGGTTTCGATTTGCAGATCGATCATTGTATGTAGATTGCGCTTTTGATGGACAGTGATCATGAGCATGTCTGCGCCTCAAGAAAAACAGAAAAAAAACCAAAAAAAACTTAAGAGCGGGAGGCGTGGGTCTATTTTACATATTGGTGTTTTATTTTTTATTTTAATTATGCCATTAAAGAGTAACAGATTAATAACAATTAAAGCGGCAACAGCTGGGCATTCATCAGGCGGCGGGCAAACGTGTTTATGCTGCCACCGCGATATCGGAGGAGTTGGTAGTAAAAACAAGTATAAGATTGAAATCGAAAACGAATCACTTTTATTTTCAGTTCCCTCCAACTACACACACGCAGCTGGGCATTAAAAGAATTAATTTTAGCCAAACCCCGAACCCTGGCTGGATGAGATAATGATGGTGAGGCCGGGATCCCAGTTGAAACCAAGAGTGGCGGCGGCTTTAACCTTTCGGTTTCCTTCTGCGGGTTGCAAATATACATACGTGTGTATGATCCATAAAGATTGATATCTTGGAGATACGAGCGATTCCTCCTCTTGACGCAAGTCGAAATGTGAATAAATTCCGAAAACAGGTTACAATAGAATTTTCGGCTGCTGGATGTCATAAAATACAGCAGTTAGTCTCGATCGTCGGTATTGTATCGGATGGTTGTATGCCTGTAGTCTGTTTGATGATTATTCAAGGACAGCCACGGCATTAGCATACTCATATGGCGGCTTAGTCGGACTTACACTACCTACTATATATGCCAGTGTATTAACTAAGTAAGATTGAATCTAGCAGCTGCCAGTATGCAGATTAGACCCAAGCAGAGACCATAGAAATAGAGAGTTCTGACTGGGAGAAGGAGGCACTACTTTTCCCTCTGTGGCTTCATAAATCACCTGCCTATAAATAAGTCCAACTTAATGGAATAACCAAACCCGAGTGGCCCGATAACACTGGACAATCACTCACCTGAGACTATTTTTAGAGGCTGCCAGGATCGCCAGGATCAGGCTAACGCCACAGAGTTCTTCATATTTATCGCCTGCTACTTGTAATTGCCACAAATTGTATGACATTTTTATGCTGCCGTACCATGAATAATTGATTTACATGCTCTGGCTGTTTGTGTATTTCTCATAAATTTTTATTCACCAGTAGCAGTTGCCATGCCCCCATGGCCCCCATGGCCCCCATGGCCCCATCTCCTTATCGTTTTCGCTTTCTGGGGCCTCCATCCCAGAGAGGCCCATTAATCAGAGAGTGAGTGTGTTGGACGGCGCCCACGCTGCCCCACGGGGATGATGCACTCTAATGGTTATGGCTATGGCCACCATAAATCATGCGAATCGAACTGGAAGATCGTTGCGACGATGGAAATCGCACAACACGCGTTAAAACTGCAATTAGCACAATCTCCCTCGCTTAATCTAAGAACATTAATTAGTTTATTCAAAGCGACTTGATGCCGAGCGGAGCCTGTGCATAGACGACAACTTAATTGCGGTAATTATGCATTAGCTCACATCGGAATGATATTACGGAGAATGATATTACGAGCTGTTCAAGAGGTGCTGCTGGCGGCCTTGTCGCGGGGCTTATCGAGCGGCGATCCCAGATCAGCGGGTGATTGGAGGGAGATCTCAATACAGATCTAGCTGGGCGGGGGCTTAATTGTCAGCAGATAAACATTTACAAGCTATATAAGCTATATTTTTTGCTCTGATATCGATCTCGTGTCTTGTAATAATTTTCTGATACTTAAAAGTTAAAGAAATCATTTAAAAACATTTCTAAGCTTTTTTATTTACAATTTTCTGAGTTATTAATTCATGCAACTAACTTGTTTTTTGATATTTTAAAGTTAAAGAAATCATTTAAAATCATTTTACATAATTTTTTTGATACTTTAAAGCTAAAGAAATCATTTAAAATAGTTTCTAAACTTTTTCATTCATTTCTTCTTAAATTTTCAATTAATTTTTCTACTCAACTTCAACTTCTTGAATTTTTAAATATTTTTTCTACTCAACTAACTGTCACTAAATTAATATTTTAAAGAGCCATAAATTTTATTCAAGTGTTCTTCACTCAGAATAAAATTTATTTGATAGCTCCTGCTATTTTTAATTTGTTTAATTTACATGTTTGTCTCTCTCACAACTCCCTCTTTTAATTAAATGCCCCCCATTCACTGTGTCAGGCTTTTCTACATTCGCCTTAATTGCATATTTAAAGCTGACATTTATTATAATTAAACTTACATCGCCCAGTGCAGACAGCATTCTCTGCTTGTCTGACTATTTTAGCATTCGTTCAGCTTTCGGTTTCAGTTGCTTGTGCTAATTTCGCCGGTTTACTCTAGTGTACACAAGTATAGTGTGCCTTCAGCTTGATTAATAAGCTGCCATAAGGCGGCTATCGCAGAACAGCAGCCGCATAACCGAGACCATTCATCTTCCAGACAAAGAAGTGGAAGCTAGAAGTCTTGGGGATCCCAGAGCTGCTCATCCTGCCTCTGCCAGTGGAGGTGCTGAAAACGAAATTCATTTGCTGGCACATGGCCTTGAGCCATGAATTATGTGCGCAATTACTCTTCGGCATGTCGTGATGGTTCTTGTGCCTTAAGAACTAGAGTGGTTCTGGTTCTAGTCTTTGTTTTTTTTATTTTCTAATGTAAAGTAAAAGTGCAAGTTGCCAGTTGCCAGTTGCGATTAGGGAATTGTGCCACTTGTTGGCTTCCTTCTAATGGCGCCCGTTGCTGGTCTTGCCTTTGGTAGTTAATTACACCTTGTTTTGGGCCGTGTTGCAAGTCAGCGTGTTGCCGATTCTCTGGCAGATACAGATGCTGCCTCGTATATATAAGTTTATAGCTGTGGTGCCTGCACCTCGGCACGTTGCAGCGTGTGAAATGAATGCCTGTTGTCAGAGCGTGGCGCATGTTCCTGATATCATCGAACAAGCCAACTAGCTAGCAACTTTGTCGCATCTCTTTTTCGCTCTCTGGAGATTCGAGGCCCTGCGATGATAGCCATCGGTTTTCAGCCTCTTGCCGGCTGACATGTGAAGCGTCTTCTTCTGAGTCATCATCACCTCCACAAGGCCGTTAAGAAATGAAGTCTGGGAGAAGAACTACAAGCTTAACTTTTACAAACCAGCTTTTATTTAAAATTTACAATACTCTATTTACTTACTCAATATTGCTTTAAGTCTCCACCTTAATTTCAATTTAAAAATAGACCAAAAACTGGCTATTTTCATGAGTTCATTCGACGATATTCAAAAGCAATTAGCATAAAATTGGCCACACTAAATGCCCAAGCTATATTCTCAGACACTTTCCGATTTGGACCGCGTCATCGCCCCGACAAGTTCTTAACATAATTGTTAGCGCCTCAAACGGATTGACTGCCAAATTATGAACGAAAATTGGCTTACATCAAGTGGCCAAAGTGGCCTGGCCAAGCAGTTTCCCAGGCCTCAAGGCTGCCGCCGTATGCGGAAATGGCCAGCGGTTCAATTAACACACCCAGAGCGAAACCTTTTCCCACCAAAAATAACAGTCAACGACTCATATACTGTTTTGATTTGGATTTTGATTTTAATTTTCGTATTTTTCGGGTTTTCATGTATTGAATTGGTAACGTATCTGCATGCCCGAGTGTTCGCGGAGCGTTAAAAAAGCTCTTAAATTGCACAACGTCTCCTGCATGCCAAAAAGAGTAGCAGCAATCTTGTGAAATTACAGTCTGAAGGTCTGAAGGCGACCTTTACTTTTGGTTTCTGGGTGTCGTTGACACTTCTGCTGCTGCTCTTGCTTTTGATTCAAGTTAATGATTTTAGCTATAATTCAGGTTACGTCATAGCTGCTGCTGAATCATAGTTCCGTTCTGTGAAGGACTTTCCTTGATCGATCGATCGATCGATTGTTTGGCAAAGGGCGGCCAACATGACGTATACTCGATCTGATTAAACAATTCGCTTATCAATCATACGCCACGTTGGCCGCCGTCAGCCCACACTATTCAGCGCCGTCACTTGAGACAGGGCCAGATCAAGAATTTGCCATTATTTTTAGCCACAACTCTTTATATGTTTTTTTTTTTTCTTTGTGTGTCAGCACGAATTAACGATCGCGATTTAAATCGCACCAAGAATCCAAAACAAACAACACGACCAACACAGTGTATTCGAGCCATGCGGAAATTGTTTGTACAACATGGCTAAAACAAAGGCGCCCCAAACAACATCTAGCCAAACAATTCATTATTACTATTATTGTTGTTAATATATTATTATTGTTATTTTAGCAGCCAAGCGAGATGAGCAGCCAAATAATTGAACATAAAACGCTAGTTAAGCTCGGGTCAACTGGATACTGTGTAAAGTGTCAGAAACTAAAGCCAAGTCCCCCTGTTCGCCCCAACCTTGATTTCAATTAGCAAATTTTCAAGTGGCTGCTATTGGCATAAAAGTGCCTCCTCTGAGAATTAGTTGTATTTCCTATATTTTTGTAAGAATTTAGACACAAATTTAAGGGCTTTTAATAAGTGATAATTTTTTGAAGTTTGAATCTTAATTATAAGCTTTAAATTGCTGTTTTTTAAGCTCTGTTTTCACGGGATACTTGGGATATTGTTATGAAAAAAGGTTGCTCAACATGTCCTTATCAACATTTGCCTAGCAACATGTCTAGAAACATTTTCCTGTGCATTTTAAGATTTTGAATTTAAGATTTTATATTTATTTACAATTTTTTACCTGTTTTTAAATATATATTTAATGTTTACATATTTTTAATGCTTGTTTGGCAACCTTGTTACTAAATAGTTTGTATTGCTTAAAAAAAGTTTAAATAAGGTATTGAAAATACCTAAAAAATACGCCTTTAAATATTATTAATAATGTAATTTAATTATCTTAATAAATAAGAATATTACAAAATCAAAGAGCCCTACTTCTTGTATATTCCCAAAATCTAGGGCACATTTTTTACAAGTGTGTTAATTTCTCAATTTGCCTTCTACTTACTGCCGAAAAAAACAACAAAAAACTAAAAACAAAACAAAAATTTGCTTAGCCATTTTCTCCCAACAGTCGCCGTTTTTTGCTTTTGTTTTTTTGTTTTATTTTCCGTTTTTAATGTAGCAAGGTCGTTCGTTGGTCCGCAACGCCAAAGCAATTTGTAATGATTATTAAAACAGCGACCTGCTTGGCATGCTTCCCCTTCACCTGACCCAGCCCACAAGTGCCATTGTTTACTGTACCTGTGCGCCTGTACCTGTAGCTGTTGCCGTTTGGCGTTGGCTTTTAATTGAAATAGCAAAAAACAGTAACAAGTAGCAAGGCAGCGGCTGAAATTATATTGGATTACAACATGGTCGTTCGGTCGTTCGGTCGGTCAGCCGCCTCCTCGGTGGCAGCGAAATATATGGCATTCTTGGGCAATTATTGCCGCACAACGCAGCCTTTCGATGATTGAATAGCCATGAACATTGATTATGACAGCCGGACACTCGAGGAGTTCTATTTAAAGCCACAAGTCCAAGTTCCAAACTCAAAATTCCAGGGGTGTTAGCTCAGCGTTAATTTGGCAACCCAATAATTGACATATGTATGAAAGGAAAATCCATCACAACTATGAACGGATGAAACCGTTTCAAGTCCATTCTATGCTAAGTGTCTGCAGTGCCACACCCCGTTTTTCCCCAGTGAATCACTACCCCAAGATATTTTGAATTTTAAGCAAATAAATTGCATTTAATGCTGGCCAACCGAATAAGCCAAGCCAAACTGCCATAAACGAACAAAACTCGGACGACGCTCGGATTGAATTATGTCGCTGGCTGGAGTTCATTTAAAAAACAAAAAAAAAAACAGAGCCAAATAAAGAAGCTTGCTGCCGAGGGAATTACCCAGGGGATCGGATAGATACAGATACATCCGCAACGGGAGCGTTGAGCCGAGCGAGCAAATCAAAAGTAATTCACACGCTTAAGTGAGAGAATAAATAAAAGAAATCCAAAATGTTAACTTGGGATAAGAGCGGGTGATAGCGAAGCTTAGTGATTGTGGAAAAAAATAGATTAAAGGGTTTTTGGGTGATATATATTTTTTAATATTAGTTTATGAATGAAAAGCAGAGGTTTCTAAAAGCAGGAAATGTGAGTTCTTAAGAAATATTTCATGCTATTCAATTTGTTTTAAGCTGTTCAAGTATAAAGATTAGAGACTTCTTTAATTTTATTTTGAAGATGCATGATGTTTTGACATAGTACAAATTCCCAAGATAGATTTATATATTTTCAAAAAATAAAATATACAAAAATGTATAAAATAAAATAAAGCTAAAATATATATTCTGTAGTATGCAGCTTGGTTTACACATTTAAAGTTTGCAGCTTCCAGGCTTCTTTTATTTTATTATTAAGAAGAATTACTGGATTTTGAGAAATTAGAAATGTCTGTTATTTTTTTTGTTTTATAATTAATTCTGTATAAGAAGTACAAGTTTCTAAAAGCCAAATACTATATTTTTTAAAGAAAATACTATTATAAGATTGGATTTAACCTGTATTGATTATAATAATAAAGAGCAACAAACTTCCTTTAAAAAAATCCCTTAAAACCTCTATTATATGATAAAGAAAATTATTTTTAAAAAATCCCTGTTCTTTTTTACTTTTAGAATATTTTTTCCTAAAGAATCTTCTCTTAGAATCTTCGAAGAATTGATCTGAAACGCCACGCTTGGCAGTCGTTGAGCGTCTGCGAGCGGTTTTTCGAGAGAAGCGGGACTTCGGCGTTCAGCGTTCAGCGTTCGTGCTTCGACTCGCGTTCGTTTCGTTTCAAACCTTCGGCTCTTCCATTGGGCATTCGGATGATGGCAAACGTTTTTGGCCAACTTGCTGCCGGCCACACCGTTAGCCGAGCAGTCGAAACACGCAGCTTGAGGCGAGCGGTTCTTGCGCGCGCTTACACCGCCTAACTTCTTAACCAAAAAACAGCGAGCAGCTACTAACCCACGGCAGAGACTCAGTAGAAGTCGTAATCGCGACGCGAGCGCAGAGTTCTGAGAGTGTTGTGCAAATAGAAATTGTAAATTACGCAAATCACGCAATACCTTTTAAAATAAAACACAAAAAAAAAACTATAAATAAAACAAAAGGAATTAAAAACAAAACAAAAAAAATTCAGAACTGTAAAACAGCAAACACTTAACGCATAATTGAGGAGAAACCTGGCTGGTTGATTGATTGTGGGCGTTACGACGAGTCACACTTGGGAATAAATCCAGCATCGATCAGGGGACTTACATTGGATACTTACGGATTGATCTTGGAGTCACCAGCACCCAGCAGAAGGTAAGTTGTTCCCCTTCATGACCTTGACATTTGGCTACATTGATTTTGTCATTCGTTTGCCGCTAATTGAAATGAATGCACGCTCGAGCGGAGAAGATCGTTTGATTGGCACTTAAATTGTGTTGTACAATCATCGCGCTGCAAAATTGTCCAAGACGAGATTTTAAGCCAAGCAGCGTCGAGTTTTTAATTAGCATTCTGTGGCATCTTATAAATAAACATGGTTTTATAGTTCGCTCGGGTGTGTTGTGGATGTGCTAAACGCCAAAGGCCACTAAAACGCGCTGTCCATGAGTGTTAAATAAAAATAAAGCCAAAGCCGTGCTTAGTACTCCAACTATGTGTGTGCGTCGTATGTGTGAATTGTGTGTGTATTTGCATGTAAATTACAAAATCAAGTTCGTTGCCTGAGTCTTTTGTTTGGCCTGCACAAAAGGTTCTTTCGGCCATTCGGAATAGAAACCCAGTTGCAGCAAATTATTATATGGAAAACTCTGTTCAACAACCTTCACTGGCCCTGGGCTGGTTTCAGTGCGAGTTGTGTATAAAAATAAAAACGGGTTTTCCGAAATGCGTGCGCTTAATTTACACGCAGATTAGCATTTACATTAAGATAATTTCATATTTTTATTAACCCAAAAAAAAATGTCAGAGCAGATCAGCTTGTGGTCGCCTTGGCCACAATATTTATGAGCGATGTAATCTCCAGTTCACCTGAAACATACAAAAGTTCCCGAAAATAAAACAAGGAAGGCAGCAGCCAGGGATTCGCAATCGAATCATTGCCATCTCGGCTCAAGCTTCACGTCATGTGATTCAGACAACTATATATATAAGTATGTGGTATATCTTTGCTGAATCTTCCGGGGGTCTTTGGCCTATTCCCCGTTTTTCTTGGCAGCCTTTGTTATGGATTCGCCATTCCCCCGGCTGGAGTTCTATGTAAACAGTCAAGACTTATTTGCATGCCAAATGAAAGCCTCCTAATTAGGACAGCAACAGATGGTTCTGTCTTGGCCCACATTCGAGGGTCTCTCTCCAACCAAAACAACTTGAGGCAGTGGCCTGCCCCTGAATTATGTCCACTGATCGCGGCTATTGATATATTGATTGCCTTCTGGCTTAAATATTATATAGCATTTGTTAGAATTTTACACCCAATTATTCATGCAATTGTTAATTACGCATTTGATTGTCGGCTCAATTTCAATTTGAAGCCCAAATTAATGAACTCTAATTAAGCGAGGGGCGAAAATAAATGTATGAGAAATAAAAATTATAAAAAAATACGAGCGAAGCGGCCTTTGTTGAAGTGCTTACGAGTCTTTTCCTGCTCTTTAATTGTATTTATACACACACACCGTATATACAATATCGGATGTGCATTGTAGTTGCCGCCTCTATTGATTGGCAGAAATCGGTTTGAAGAGTTTCCATATCGTTTTCGTTTCGTTGCCATGATGTAATTTGGGTCTATAAGTCCCTCTGTCTGCCATGAATCACACGGGACAAATGCCAACTGCCAATTACCAATTGCAGTGGCCTGTCAATGGAATTAGCATAGCCGAGATGACTAATTGAAGCACACGAAAAAATACAAGTAGATATATATAAACAGAACATAAAACCCATAGCCAGTCAAATTTAATTAAGCGAAAAAGACAAGCCAAGTCATCTTCATTTGATTTGCGTTGTCTCCTCCAATTCTTCGCACTATTATCTTTGGGAATAATTTCAAGAATCACTTGTTAAGGCCTAAGAATAGATCCCAGCCAAGGCCCGAAACGTGCTTGGCCAAATAACAAACCGAATTTTTCGCAAGTAATTTGAACATTAAAAACAATGTCGGGTAATAATAATCACTCAATAGCAGCAGCAGCGCCAACAAAAGCGGAAGTCCAAAAGCCACACGAAAGTGCTGTGCAACATCGCCTCTCGCCTCTTGGATTTGTATTTGGTGTCTTTTCGTTTTCGTTTTCTTTTATTATTGGGCCGCCTTCCTGGCACGAAATACTTTGGTGAGAATTGCAAATTCTCAGCCAATGCAATGGGAGAGAAATAAGTGAAAATATTATGAAAGCCGCCGCTGCTGTCGAAGCAAGTGAAAATCGGAATTTATAATTTTTCGTGTGCCAAACCGCAAAAATAGTGCTCCAAGCAGCTGCCACTGCCACTGATGATGGTGGTGCTGCTGCTGCTGCTGCTACTGGTGATGCAATCAGCTTGACATGCACATCGAGTGACAGAGCAGACATTGCGCATACGCCGCATTGTGCCGAGTGCAAATCTCTCGCCCCACAAAATCTGAAAAAAAAAAAGATGAAAGCCGAGCAGATCCCCAAGCCGCGCCAAAGCGTTGTGGGGAGTCGCTTGGCGTTCATCTCCAAACAAGAATTGGAGCAAGTGAACAGGCCAGCTCAGTCACACACAATGGAGAAGCCCCAATGCCCTAACTTTCCAGCCATAAATTAAGCATAGAGATGGGTAGATAGAAACCCATTTAACTTATTAAAGCCATTCTATCTAGATGGTAGCTTTGAAAGAAACCTTTGACAGATGGCTAAAGATACAATGATTACCATGAAAAATGGCAAATTTACATTTAGTTTATAATTAGTGAATATCAGATGAAAGTAGGAAATAGCGAATAAATCAAAGCGGGGTAAAAATCAGAGATAATGGGATAG
>JAEIIL010001835.1:0-17869 GCA_018905715.1 Drosophila lini | reverse complement strand
TTTATATATTATGGCATTTCCCCAGAATTCAATATTATTGACAAAGACTGATCGCCTTGGAACTATAGCTATATAAATTATTTATAGTAGCGATTCGTTTAACAAGAAAAAAAATGTTTGTATATAATATATATATAAGAATATAATTATTATGTTCAACTGACTTTTTCTGACTCTCAAGTTCATCTTGCCACGTGCTAAGGAGATCAGTGAACTGAGATTGAATAAAGAGTTCGAAGGGCGAAGTCCCTTTAAGCGTGCCAAATTGAATCAAGATAGAGATTTTGTTTAAATAAAATATTCAAAATTTGTATTACAGAGTTTGGTTGATAGTGTAATTATAGAAGTAAGAAACTTCGACTATAAATACATTCCCTTTCCCTGTTAAAGGCATCAGTCAAGTTTGAATAATCGCAGCAAAATGACATTCCGATTCATTTTGGCCTTCAGTGCCTTCCTGATCCTGGCTAACGCATCGACTATCAGGCGAACTAACCAGGAATCGGTGGTTGTAGTCCAGCCTGCAGCTCCAGTTGTCGTCGTTTCTCCCGTACAACAAGCAAGACCCCAGCCTCAACGCCCGACCCAAAACCGTGGCCCACATCCTTTCCCAGTGCGTGGAGCTCATCGTCACCAGAATTCGCCCGTGGCTGTGGTCGTTCCCGTTCCAGTTGCAGTTCCAGTCGCTCCTATCCGCAGTCCCCATCGAGGCACTGCTCCTATTGTTGTTGGATCGGGTCATTCGCACCGCCACCAGGGCCGTAATCACAACCAGAGACCTTTTTAGCCTGAAACTGATTTCGAAACTTGACACAAATATATTTGGCAAAACGAAGCATTAGAAGTGGCCATAGAAGATTGTCCAACCAAACATTGTTTAACCATAAAAATGCTTAAGAAAAATAAATAAATAAATATTTTAAATATATAAAAATATATATACATTTTTTAATTAAATTTTCAGTGAGTTCAACAAAACATTGTAAACAGTTTGAAGGTCAAAAATTTATAATTTGGAATTCATTTCAAAGTGGAAACTCCAGATGAATTTGATTTACGGCGCAGTCTTAAGAATCTTTTAAGCAATTAAGTCGATATTTACATGAGTAAAAATCTTTTGTTTTCTCGACTCTCTTGTACAAATACTTGTATAAAAAGCCAGTTTTCTTGCAAATTTTGAATCATTCAGTTAAATCCTTTACTTTAAATATGGCAGCGCTCTTCATCGTCACATTAAGTGTCCTGTTGTTCCAAGTCCAAGGATCGCATATTTTGCAAATTGAACCCGAAGCCGTCCTGGAATCTCATCAAGTTGGTGGTATTACGTCGGGAGCGCCTATTAGGTTCCCCGAAGTACGACCAGCCCCCCAAACTCAATCGTCTGCTGGTGGATATCGTGTCGGGGCTGGAGCAAATTCCGTTCCTCGTCCTGGCCAGGCACCTCGTCCCAAGGCAGCTCCTCATCCAGCAGCACCTGCATCTCATAGACCGCCTGGTGGATCCTACAATCGTCCATTGGCTGGTGGCCTAAATACCGCAGGAGCAGGCTACGGAAACCCCCACAAGAACCGCAATCATATCCAGAAACCGTACTCAATACTTTAAAAATTCAAAATATTAATACTATCTGACACCCAAGATTATACAAATAATGAATATATAATAAAATAAAATTAGGCCCGGCAGGGTTAATAAAAATATAAACGTTTTTGATTTGGCGTTACTACCATAGAGTAATCCTTAAGAAGTTTGTAGAAAAAGCTTCGAAAATTCTTAAATTTAATCTTAAGAAAAAATTCAAATATGGCTTAAATAATTAATAATAATGAATAGCAGTATTTTTTATTTATATTATAAACGCCTAGGCTGTCAAATTTTTGTTACGTTCTCTACTTGTTGTATCTTATGTGTTTGTTGGAAATATTTGTCAAATACAGACAAAAACTGAATACGATTTAAGCATTGGTCCCCAAATGGCTTTAATCTTTACCAATTCACTTAGTAGTCTGATCTGGCAATACGCTTTGGGCCAACTATTCAAGAAATGTTTAATACATTAAGTGCTCTTTGTTGATTGCGTTACTTGTGGCAGCCACTTTAATTGGCATATTAACAAGTTCATCGAAAGTGCAATTGCCGTTAAAATTACACACCTTTTCTGATGAATGAGAATAAGAAAACTTATATTTTCAATTTTTTCATATATATTTAAACAATTTTATTATAAGCTGAAGACAAAAATGAAATTACTTTATGAAAACATTTATAAATCAAGGAAATATCCAAAACAAATTAGTTGAGCTTGTGTCGGTGGATCTTCTAATAGGGCTTCGGGTTGCGATTGCGGTTCTGGTGAGGATTTCCGTGGCCGGATCCACCACCAATTGGACGGCCTCCATGGACACCACCAGAGAGATGACTGGCCGCACCAGCAGGGCGATTATGTCCACCGGTCTGACGCCGAGGAGAACCTCCATGGGGACGAGGGCGCTGAGGTCCTCCATAGGAACCCCCATGACCAGAAGCGGGACGCTGTGGCTGCGGTGCAGCGGGATATCCTCGTGGAATACCGCCTCCAGACGACACACCTCCAGAGCTATGAACTCCAACCTCTGATTCCTGGTCCACAGAGGACAGATAGGATCCTTGGGCCAGGACCACCACAGCGCTTATCACAAAGATGTACCGGAATGCCATTTTTTGTAATTGAAAATTGAGCGATTGCTGAATGAGTTTCAACTGATGTTTCCTTTGGAAAAATGTTTGCTTTTATATCTTAGCTCAGAAAAATGTAATTTATTTTTTAAATTTCGCAAACTTGACGAAAACAATTTAATTGCACTGAGGCCACGCGTGAATTTTGGGTTTTCCCGATCGATCCAGTTCTCATACTTTTGCGGTGAGTAACCTCCAGCTTGAACTCATTAGGTATTTTTATAAAATTTAAATCCTAACAGTAACTAAATTGCGAAATAACATTACAGATCTGGTTTTGAAAAGTGGCTTAATGGTTCTTATTACAAGCACAAATCAGCATTTGGCTTACAAGCGCATTTAAAAGTTAGCTACAGCAAAAAAGTAGAGTTTTCTTAGCCACAAGACATGTTTTTCTATATTTTCCATTTCATAACTCCTCAAGAAATATATGCATAATACATGAACAGACTGGCCAACACAGAAGCCCCTTTTCATACAATTATGGCTTAACTAACATTACTGGCAGCCATGGGTTTAATTGGCATATAGAAGACCTGATTAGGCCGACCATTAGCTTTGCCAAAAGCAGACACCCATTGCTGGGGGATCACAGGAAGTTGGACATTTGCGAAAATATAGGCTTTTTGAGAAGAGAGGTGAATAATGGGTAACCTTGCCTTATATGGCTCAGGGTCAGCTTATTATCCACAACAATGAAAGCAAATTAGGCTTATGATTGTTTAAGAAATCGCAAAACCAATTGCTTTGATAGGCGGGCAAGCAATAATAATAAAAAGTGCGAAATCATGGTGGCAACATTTAATGAAATTACGTAAAATTGTGAAAGAGTATACCATTTGGCGATTTCTTTAATTTAGAAAGTGTAGCAAAGTGTGTGAACCAATTTCAAATTATAATTATTATTATTATTACCTTTAGTATTCATTTTATGACATAAAGACCCTCCATTTGCAACCAATTCGAACTCCATTCCCCTGCAATCATGACTCATTCTGTGCTGTGTTGTCACCAGCTGTGCGATCAGGGTGTTAACACTTTTTATTCATTTATTTTTCGTTTGTTTGGCTGACATGCAAGCGTTGCGGGTTTCCAGTTACTCGATTTAATTTTAATTACATTTTTGGTACACAATTAGCTAAAAAATCAATGCGAGAACCGTTATACAAAAAGAACAAAATGGCTTAAAAAGACAAAAACACACACACACAAATTGTATATCAACAATTGCTCAATCGCTTCGATCAAATAACAAATAACTTTGTGCCGAATATTGACATTTCGTAAGCATTTGAAAAGTGAACGCAGCAGCAGCAACAACAACTACAATCCTAAATGCAGTGCGTTGGTAAAAATCTTGAACATGTTAAGAATGCCGGCAAGGTTGTCTACCGTGGCAGCTGCTGCTGTGGGTCTCCATCTCCATCTCAGTCAGCTCCGGTCTCGGTCTGCATCTCGATCCTCCGACTGCGTCTCAATCTCAATCCGAGAGTCTAACTTAATTAAATTGGATTTTATGTGCCGGATTGGATAGACCATTTCGGGCCCCAACGACCGTGGGGCGAGGTGAGGCTAATCAAATGTCTGAATTGTACACACAAAATTGAAATGTACATACCTTGAAATGGAGTAAATAAAACTCTAAAAAACTGAACAGAAAATTATATAAATACGTAAAACACTGAAATAGGATTTAAAATAAAAGAAAATACTTTTGATAGCATTTTTAATATAGGTATTATGTGCTATTAAGAGAAAAACAATTATTGAACTTATACTTACATACTTAATTTATTAAATCTTCTATTTATATATTATTCTTTATGGCTTTATACTTCTAATTCAGCTACCTCTTTTAGCATATTCCCTAAAAGGAACTCCCTTTTTCTCCAAGTGCAAGTGCGTTTACCATTCAAGTGAGCCAAAGTAATGAGCTTTTTGTCGGCTACGCGACTTCATGCCTCTATTATGATGTACATGGCTATCGCCCGGCGATAAATATCAATTAAGACTCCGTCAAATGGCTCAATGGCAGCAAGAAAAATGGTAAACTAATACCGCAGACATGCTAATGTTTTGCTCTACATTGAGGCTATGCGTAAACAAAAATGTCACACGCCATTAAAAATTAATAGCATGTTTAAAAAAGCAAAAATTGAAAAGGAAAAAAAGAGCAAAGATTAAATTAGAGAAAAAGGAGTCGGACAGTCGAGGCAGTCAAACCGGGTCGATGATAAAAAAATTCGGTGTTTAATGCTCAAAACAACAACGAAAAGCCAGCGTCAACCCCGAACAAAAATTGAGTTAAATAAAAAGAACAAAAACGTGGCACGAACAACTTTTCAAAAAATGCGTGGTACATTGTTAATACCGCCGTTGTTGCTGTTTTTATTACTTCTGCTGCTGCTGCTGCTGCTGCTGCTGCTGTGGTCCAAAAATGTTGCACAACATTCGTGCGTTCATGCAAAGCAATTGTCAAATGCAACAAAGCCCCAAGCCAAAGGCCACAAAATCGATATGGATTCGACTGAGCCGAGACAGAGCTTTACCGCAAGAAAACGCCAAAACAATTTGGCTCTGCTTAGGCCAAATTAATATCAGCTGCCTTGCATTTTGACGTTTTCTGGCCGCACTCTTGGTCTCCGCTCATTATTATTAGGCCCCCTTTGCTGTAGTTTATGGTAGCCTCCCGCCGAATTTTGAGTTATGCCGGAGGCTTGCCCACCCCATTTGTATTTGCGGTTTGACAAATTAAATTAATTGGCTCCAACTGATATGCCGCTGCTCGGACGAGGCTCTAAGTGATATTGGTCCGCCGGAGGTGCAGCCCGGCTTGGCAAATTGAAAAAATACGAGTGCTAAAAGATCAGACAGCCGATTGAGATTTTATTTGTACATGGGCATGGATGATTGTTGATAGCGATGTAGGAGTTGGGCCCAGCCGTCACTAAATAATTATTGAGTCTTTAGTTGTGGCAGTATAGTGAGATTTTAGAGTGAGGGAGTGTCTGGATACATTGGAAACCCCATACATATCACAGTTTACAAGCGAGATTAAAAAAATATAAACAAAACCATCTGGAGTTATAAACTGCCTCTCTAACGTTCATTAATTATTCCTAATTCCTGGAATTTTAATAATACAATTTGCAAATAACCGAAATCAATAAAATATTAAACACAAGTCTCACAATCTTATTTATTATTTCATTCTAAATTGTTCTTATAATTAATGTGCCCATAAATAATCCATTTTAAAAACCTTGAATTTTATTATCATATATAGCCATAAATTGTACTTTGCATATTTTATTATATGTTTTTAATTGAGAAGCCAAATTATTTGTTTACCAACTTTTTATTTTTAAATGTCAGTCGGTTGAATTGATATCAAATGACTCAAGTTGAGAACTTAGCAACAATCAATAAAACAGGTACTTTAAGTCTGTTTAATTTAACTTATTTATTTTAAATAAAAAAAAATTGAAACAACGTCCTAGAGAAACTAATTCACAGCAATTTAAAAATTTCAGTTAATTAAATTTGAAAGATTAATATAAATAATAATATTTTATTTTACAACAACATTATAAGCTGTGTTTTGGATTATTGTTAGGCAAAAAATCGAAAGACTTAAGCAACGAACTGCACCCTACAAACCTCACCACTCGGAGTGGCAGCCGCCGACTCACCACACAACAAAGCGCACGCAACCCGACTCGATTTCACTCAAACTTTCACTCAAAAACGATGTCGACTCGAGCCAAGCCAAGCTTCAGTCTTCGGCTTGGGGCGTCTTTTTGTTCTTTTTTATTTTTTGTTTGTATTTATTTGTTTTTTGTTGCTGCTGCCGCCGGCACTTGGCAGCTGATAACCGAAGCCGACGCCAGCGTCAGCAGCGCTGCCTGGTGGGCCGGCTCCGTTTGTTTGCTTCTCTTTTTTTGTATTTTGGTTTTTCTGTGGCAGCATCGGCTGGCGGAGCTCAGTTAATTGTTGGACACACTCCGTGGCGGTTGTGCAGGCGGAAAATAGCGACTCAGAGGCGCCGACGGCTAACGGTAACCCCAACACCCAGTGCATATTAAGTGTGTGCGGTATTGTGTGTGCAAGTGTATTGAAAAGGCGATAGTCGCAGTGACAAAAGGGTGAAACGAAGCCCGATAGTAAGAGTGGCCCGCAGCAACAACAGGTGCTTGATAATTGTGGCATTGTCGCATTCTGACACAAAAAAAAAAGCAAAAATCAAAAGACTCTGGCAACGAACTCGGTGAACTCTTCGCGCCATTCCCAAAATTAATTAAGGCCAACTGAACGCAAACGTCGTCGCATCGCGGCCATAATTGGATTAATTCACAGCTCTTGGTCGCCAAATAATAAAACAGAGCCAAACGGAGCCATATAAGCAGCTGAAAACGCATTTAAAGAAGTCATTAACAGCAACGACGGCCAACGGCCAAGTGGCAACGTGCAACGTCAACAAAATGATCTTAAGGTATGTACGAACGTTGGCTATTTCCTAATGAGCCGTACTCTCGGTTTTGGTACACATTTTTCCAGTTAATTTCCTGTGTGTGGCAAGTGATCGGGCTAATCGTCTCAGAAATGTCTAGACCAACTTGGCGACTGGTTCTAGCCATAATCTTCATAGTTTTTATGTAATTTTTACGTGTCCGTCGCCCGGTTATGACGGCTTTCTGTTAACATTTCTCCGACATTCTCGTTTCTGTCTGTTTTTGTTTGCTTTGGCTGGAAAGTTCTGAATGTCGTTGGCACAGAAAGTTTCGTTCGGTGTGTGTGCGGCATTCCGGGGGATTTACGCCGAATGATTAAACGGCATTGCGCCATATATGTGTTTTGATTTGTTCATTTATATTCAGGCCAACCTGTGCTGCGAGTTGGTTTTGATTTTTTTTTTTTGCTTGTCCGACAACTTCCCATGCTAATGGCTTCCTGCCACTTTCTATCTGGCCATCCACGCGCCATTCCCAGCTCGTAATGATGAACAAATCATCGCCAAGAGCCACAAAATTAATGAGCGTATAGGTCACGCTCTTGGCCATCTCAGCTTCCGCCGAAAAAGAGTACGAAATCACACCTCCGATGCGGGCCTAAAAATAGAGCTCAGCTGGAGTTTTTGGTTTCGATTTAACTAGCAATTAAGGTGGAGGTGAAAGATGATCTTTGAGGTTCAGACAAAGCTTTTTTAAAACAGAAAATAATAATGAATAATAATTGAAACTTATTAATGGGAATAATTCAATATGACTATATGAAACATTTTAAAAACTAAGTAAAAATTCTAATTAAGTTTCTTCTTTAGTTTTATTAAGATTTAAACGATTACCAATTATTCTAAGGATTATTTTGAGTCATTAAATTTCAAGGATATTATGTTAAATAATCCCTGTGATTTTCAGAAGTCAATCCAGCTGAATCTTTTCAATCAAGCTGTCATCATAATCTTAACAAGACCAAGTTATAAATAGCAAAATACAAAATCGATTATAGAAAAATATGAACATTTTTGCAAGTGCAATCCCCGTGATATTTTGCAAGGCAATCGAGCTGGAGCTTATCCGCTTAGACTACCAAGGCTGTGTCGCTAGCCCTCGTTTTAATCAGGCTTAGACGGCGTGGGGCGTGTCCAGGTGATTTGTCATGGCCTCCGGGACATGGCCATAACTTCCCGGCGAGTTCTATCGCCTAACGGTTGTTGGCCGGCAGCAGCTCACACCTCGCCCAGCCTGGCCATCAGGCCCAACGTGGCCAAGAGCCGTGTACGAGGGGCAGCACTGCAATGAGCATAAAATAAAAACTTAGCGAGTGTCTGCTAATTGTCCGCTGGTTGCTGGGTCGCCTCGTTCGCTGATTTGTTTTCCAAAGACCCATAAAACATGGTTATGACCAAGAACAGCCTCAGCTCTTTTTCGTTTGGACTTCAGTTATGGCCAAACGGGGTCATTAACATTTGATGCGAAGTTCAAATCGCGTTGCACAATGGCGCGGACGTGTGGATGTGTAAGTGGATGTTGAACTTCACGTTCAACCAGTTGCCAGCTGAAATCGATCATGGCTGCAGGCAGCGTTTTACTTTCTCCTTAAATGTAGAAGACCAGAAACGGAGCAACCTGTTGATTTCCTGGCCACATCTGCCTCGTGACTTGCCACAAATCCGGTCTCCCCGGCCTCGGCTCTTTGCGAAATGTTATAAAATAAAATGCAGACATAATTGCGGGCAGGCAGGCGAGAGAAATGACGGTGACTGCCGCTCTCCTGGCGAATTTGTGTCAAGGCTGCCAGCACTTTTTCGCACCGCCAACTGCAGTTGCGACTCACTCCATTTGCATGCCGCATATAAATCAGACAATCGTGGCAGGGCGTTAGTGCCAAATTGGAAAGCGGTCTGTGAAGTGCATTCAAAGATCTCGATTCCCAATCGAACACTCAGTATCGAAATTGAGTCCGAGATCGAGACCTGGCGATAAACAGCGGCATTGTGCTGCGTATTAATGAGGACCAAGTCCACTACAGTTGAACTTCAATAAGCCAAAATCACACACATTTCGTAAGCTGATGATATTATGGGTATAACGGATAAATTGTTTTTTATATTCGATTTATATGGTAGAAAATATTTTTATAAATACTCGAAATGCAGTCTTATTATATTCATTTTTCATATATTTATAATTAGCAAAAAACGCTTTGTTTAAAATACAGAAAATCGTGGAGCCTTTGGAACTGAAGAAATTCGCCTGCACTTATATCGATCAGTGTTTGGGGCCTTTGTTTTGTCGAGAGAAAAAAATATACAAAGGCTGCTTGGGGCTAAATCTGTGGCTATGGCTTCGTTACCATTACATAAACCGCCTTACAAGGTTCAACAGACAAGAGGCAGCCAAAAGCCATGACTTGTGGTAGCATATTGCCGTTGTTTTCCCCTTTTTTGGGCAAATGTCTGGCTGATGTGTCTGCCACAATTACTCGCACAACTCCGGCCATCCCTTGCCCCCAAAAAAGAAGACGAGGAAGCAATGAAACAAATCATTTGGCGGAGGCCTTGCAGTGATGGATATATGTGTTTTCGGGTACATATTCATTTGGCAACTGCTCGATTTCTTGAAGTGAATGCTGGTCAACATTCACTTTTGGCCCAAAGATCTCCTTCTCTCGGATGCTGCCGATGATGCGCCATTAATGCGCTACATTAACGTAAATTGCTCGAAATCATTTCACTTTCAAAAGCCAAATTCACGTCATGCCTGCCCACAACAACCTCTTGAATCGGTTTTCTATTTTCGTTATATATATATTTTTTTTAATTAGATATTTTTTTTGCGCCCCGGCCGGAGGTCGCTTCGATTTCGCGAACATCGCTGATTGATGTTATAACAAAAGAAAGCTGAACGAGCAGGGATCATGATTGAAGAGGCCGGCGATGGTTTGATTGACTAGAGTGGTTGAGCGTGCCCCTCTTTATGAATGGACCTCCCATTTAGATTCATTTGTTGGTACCACTACGTGATCATCACCTGCGATCTTCGGGCCCCCGAAAACTGCTCGAGCATTGTCTTCCGTTCGGGTGAAAATCTTTTATTTATTTTGTATTTATATATTTGCCGACTCACGGGTCGAGAAAGTGTAACAAATAACTATGACAAAACGAAATTTTATGGCCCACGTGAAATACTTCCCATAGGAAAATGGACATGAGAATCATTGTAATCAAAATATATGGCTACTGTGAGATCAACAAAAAGAAAGAAATTCTCTAATAAATCATATCAAGTCACAATACAATTTTTGTTTAAAAATATTTGTAAAGTTTAATGAGTTTTATTGCGAATATTGTTTAAGTTCGCTGTTGAATTTTATTTTTAAATTATGGTTTTGTAAAGGATTCAAGGGAATCCTCCGAATTTAAAAAGATTTTTGGGTAACTTAAAGCCTCTTGTCATAATTCTTTAATTGCTTCAATTTTGAACTGTTAGTTTGTTTAGTTTTTGAGTAGTCTTTTTATTAAAATTGTTCACTATTATATACCTGTTATTTTCCACTGTGTACTCTGATTAATCCCGCCCACGAGCGTGAGAACCGAAAGCGAAATGCCCTGGGATCAAGGCGACGCGTTGCCACGCCCGACCTGCCCGCTTATCAGAGAACCCGCTGAGCAGATTGCTAATTGAAATGCAGCGGCTGTCGACGCAACTCGCAGCAGATGGAGCAGATACGGATACGGATACTGATACAGATTTACAGCTACAGATTCGGCCCAGAAACCGGCGCCGATCGGGATCGTGAGAGCCCTGGTAACCCAAATGGCGTGCAGTGCCTGTGCCGGCTGTGATTTGTATGCGCACTCGTCAGAAATGATGTGGCAACGGATGGCAAAACTGTGAGCCGGCAGAGCAAATTGAACAGTAACAGCAGCAGCCAGTAATGGTTACAGATGCAACCGGCAGTTACATATTTTCGGCTGCTTTTCATAGTTTCGGAAAAACTATTTAAATAAAGCCCAAGTATGCTGCATGTCGGTATGCTGGGCCACGCAACACTCGAATGCCAGGCTCAGCTCGAAGTCGAACCCGAATAATCACTTGGCTCATTTGTAGGCAGGCCAAGTGGAGTGCTCATGTGTTTTATTATTTGTGCTTATTTTTTACCCGCGCTTGCAACATTCGCACTCAAATTGATGGTTGATGGCGATGGCGATGATGATGATCCAAGACGATGTGCCAATTGCCAGACACCGTACAGCCATTACGAGTTATTGAATGTTTGGTAATTGTTGCAGCTATTTTGGGGAATCTTTTGGACTGGTGAAAGGCTGAAGAGTCTGCTGCTGCTCACGTGACCCACTCGTCAATGGGGGATGGGTATACATATGTATTTTTGAGGCTGGGAACGGAGCACTGGAGGATGCTCAGACGCAGTGGATAAGAGCACTCGAATCGCGGCTAAGAAAGTCAAGGCGGTCGGCTTGTTCGCCAACAGCCAACGCACAAAGTCCTGCACGGAGAAAAATCTATTAATTAATTAATAATTGTTAACCCCAATGCAAAAATTGCATATGTTATCGAATGAATCAATTTTAGGCTTAACCTGAGGAGAATTTAAACTAAAAAATATAGGAGAATAAATGTAGTTCTTGAACAAGATAAGTCTTCATTCAACAAGTACATATCTAAAGTATTAACATGTAATTTATTTAAGATAGATTAAAAAGAATTCAATTGATGCATCATTTTCTTCCCGTGTGTGTGTGGAATCAAAGTCAGTCGCAAAAGTGGTTTTCATTTGATTTATGCACAATCGAACGGCGGCACTGCAGCCAGTTTTGCATTGAGCATTTTTGGCCAATGGAGCTGGCATTGAATTTGTCGCTGCTCCGTCTCGCTGATTTACTCTTGGCTGATTTAGCTTAGCCGCCGCAATTTGTGTGCAATTAGCCGCGCTTTTGACCAGGTATAAATCTGCAAGGGGCGGACGCCCAATTAATAAGCTGTTAAAGCGTCAGATTGCAAGCCAGTTCGGTTATCAGTCAGGAGGACCGCAGATCAGAGTCGAATTCAGTTAGTTTTTTGGCTCGTTGGCTGGCCAGCTGCAGCTTTGGTTACATTCTATTAAAGACTTGTTGCTGCAGTCCATAAACCGCACGTAAGCCGTGTCCGAGATGCTATCGCAATTGCGTGCTGCTGGGGTGATATATCAAAACCCTTCACATGCCGCGATTTACACATGGGAAAAAATATGAATATAAAAACTAAAATATTACAAATAAATTATTTACCTTTTAGTCTATATACAAATGTTTCTTTATTACTTAGGGCACTAATTTATATTGAAAAGGATACGTTTCACTTTTTTTTAATTAATAAGTTAAATAAATTTTTTTCTACATGTACTCTACTCAACTTTAAATAGATTTTCTCGCACAGATTGGTTTGGCAAACGAATTTTTTGTGGGTCAGAGAGCGAATTAAGGCAGCTTTGGCCCGCTTATCGGTCCGCATGCTCTGTGGCATCGAATCTGCATTTGCATTGCCAATTTATGGCACAATAAAATATCGAAGGCGACACTAATGCCACATAAATGTGCGTCATGTTGCAATTGGTCTGCCGTTTATCAAGTATGCGCCATGTGTTCTCCATCGATGGATGTGTTTTGCCGCTTTTTGCCCCGTTGTCTGCGAAATGCCAGGCGGATGTGAAGACATGAGAGCTTAGCTTTGCTACCTGTCTGGCCAGAATCAATTAAGCAATTGGCCAGAGCAAAACGTTGAGCTTGGCTAAGTGCAACAATTAAAACAGCCCGAGTCTCTGACTGGCATTAGCAATCGGGCCCAGAAACGAGATCCACTCAGCATGGGTTAGCAGCGAGTGGGAAAAAAATAATATACAGAAGTGCAGCAACATATCTCGATCTTTACATATCGCCACTCGGCTCGTGGCGATTGAGTGGCTTTAACTAAGGTTTGCTTAATGATAAATGATCTTTAATAAGAGGTTTCGATTTACAGGCATGCAGAAAAAAAATATATAACAGTGGCGGTTGAAATCTAATCAAAATAAAACAAGGTTAAATGGGTTTTAAATGTTGAACACATTTTGTGCTTTACTCTTGAGTTATAAAAATTAATTATATATATTAATATAAAATACATCCTATTACTAGTAAAGACTTGTTGCTACAAAACAAGCTAAACTAGGTCTTGCAATACTATTAAAAGTTATACTCATATAATATATATTTCTGCCATTATTTTATTTATAAAATCAATAGAAACTCCCTGAGCTATGAATTAAATAAACAATGCTCATGAAAATCATCTCCTCTTTAATACTTGAATATTATAAACTACACTCGATTATCATGCAATCAGGCAATGCCATCTACACTCTCTGAGTAAAATGGTGAGAATTTTTAGCTGAAAGCCTCGATTGGCAAGATGTGTTCCGAAATGCATAGATGTTTGTCAGATATTTCACTTAATCACTATCAATAAATGTGATTGGTTTCTTTAGAGAAAAACTGAATACCTCTGATGCACTTTCAGACATCTGTCATATTTTCACCTCACAACATACTCAATCACCATCAATAAAAAGGCTGAGCTTATGAATTATGATTTTCCCTATGCATTACAAAAGTCATTTCCACACATTTACATGACATCAGCCACTAACTCGGAGCCAAGGAGTCGGGGCATGCAATTTACATATAAACAATGCGAGCGATGTGGCAAGTTGGCAACGAGCTGCAAACAAAGCGAGATCCGAACAAAAAGTCCTACGTCTGCTCTTGGCACGCCTCTTTTCGGGGGCTCCAAGTCCGCCAGTCCCAAGTCCCAAGTCCCAGATCCCAGGTATTACAGCGGAGATGACATAAGTAGCATCAGAGCTATACACTGATACAATCAGCCACTGGCAGCTCTCCTCCTCCTCCTCCACCACTCATCGCCCAACAATGCACCGGGGCAATTAAAGTGTCGGGTTTTGGAGGTGGAAAAAATATTCGGGTATTATTAGCAAATGTCAACTTTTGGATGCGCTTAAACATGCGCAGATCGCTCAGGGAGAGTCCTATATGGCGACTATAATTGGGTAACTGCGCCTGTTCTTTGTTCGCAAAATGCACATGAAAGGAATAGGGTTGTGGTTACTTTTAGGCCGAAATATAAAATATAAAACTAAGTACATATTTTTGTGAAGTTTATATGAAATTGTATGTACAGAAAGTTTTCTTATAAATACATTAAACTTCACTTCAAAAGATCTCTGCAATTGCAACTATCCTTTTTGCATTTATTATCCGCGTCTAGTATTTCCCAAGCTGAAATTATATATTTTTTTTACATTGCTTATTATATTTGTTTTAATAAATAACTTACCTTGCCTCTGGCGGCAGTTTATAGAGTCCAAAATACATTCATTGGCAAAAGTGCAAATGGTAGTATTGGAACCCCTTCTCAAAGTGGCACAAAGTGGCTTATAAATCTTTGTGCAACTCTGATTGCATTTTATTAAAGAGAGTCCTTCCACAAAGAGAAGAAGACTTATGGATATGACAAAAATAATAAAGCTGCCCCTCATGTTCATTCAATGAATTCGAAAACTCAGAGTACAGTATTTATATAGCAGCGTTTAAAAGGAAATTTAATAAAGCAGATGTACATTGTCTGCCGAAAAATGTACGAATTTTATTCATACACTGAAACATATGTTGCAAGAGCAGAAGTTCTTTTAAAAAAATGTATATAAAGGAATCTCTCTGACTAATAACCTCTGTAAATTTTAATAATTTAAGCATTGTTCTTATAGCATTCATAATAGAATTAATTTTTTCTTGTGCATGGGCAGTTGCTATTTTTCCCGAAAAAGGTCGGATTTTACCGCCAAAATGTGTGCCATCCAAGATACACCGAGTTGCTGTGGCTGTGACCAAGTGCCTCGGATTAGCCAGCACTGCTTCTCTGCGATGGATTTTTGTGTAAAAGTCGTTTGGCCAGCCATCGACGAGGCGAAATTAATTGACTCTTGCGGGCAGGTGTAAAGATTGCATATGCATGCGAGTGCGCATAAATTGTGGCCGCTGTGGCAGTGCTGGATTGGCTTTTGGCATCGGCTCTTGGCCAGAAGGACGTTGCGTGCTGGCCTTTCACAAAAGCTGTCGCCCCAAAGGCGAGCAACAATTAATTGACTTACGCAGTGGCCCGCTGCCCCGCTGCCAGCAACTCTGATCTGCATCTCCGGTGCGGCAATTAAATCTGCGGTCTGCAATGCATTCGATATCGGTTCGGTAGCGCCCGATCTGCGAGCCTAGTCCCCTCCTTCGCCCCCATTTTGGCACGCGCATGGGCGTGGCATGTCGGGCTAATAAAAAAATCACCGACCCGAGTGTCTGTGTGGGCGAATGCGTTTTGTTCGCATTCTAATTGCCCTGTCATGACGGCTAATGAACTGCACTGTGATCGTAAACGAAACGAACTGAAAACCAGCTCCACGTTTCTGTAAAATATTTTAAGGGCAGCCTTGAACCAAATCCACTTCTGTGCGAAAATACTCGCTCACAAAACAGCCGAAATGAAAGCAACTCGCTGGTAACCAGATTTAATAAGCATTTAACGCAGCTCGAGGAGCGTAAAGTCTTGCGAAACTGCAAATTATGACCAGTCAACGGTCAAGAGTGAGCAAATCTTCGGTTAATTTGGTGGGAACTGAGATTAATCAGAGTTTAAGGTCTTGAAATTCCACAAGATTCCGTTATTTCTAAATCGCACCCAGCCTTAAAGTTGTTTTATTATATTATATTCTTTTTATGGTAAAAAAATAACAGAGGATAAAAGTGACAATTCCTTGGGTCTTTAAGGGGCCCATATTTTCTTTAATATTTTATAAAGTCATTTAAGTATAAAGATCATCAACACGTATAGAATGCAGTTTACTTCCGAATAGAATCGCAGTCCGGAGAATCACGCCAGCACTTCCTATCCTCATCTCGGACCTGCCAATCTGTTAAATAAATGTTTTAATTATTAATAAATTTTACTTGGTTATCATGCACTTACTTTGACCCGTTTGGCATATCTGATTGTCCAAAGTGCATTGATTGGGGAAAGTGCAGACACTAGTTCGGCCAGCCCTCTTCCAAACAGCACACCTAGGCCTGTACTCCCTTGTGCAGGCTCGAGGACACGGAGGAGGCAGTACAGGAGGCCTAACCCTGATGCCTTCAGCCAAGGCCAGGACACTCAAGGAAATAAGCATAACAATACAGACACCCCTCATGTTGTAAGCCGAAAAGTTCTGAGAAATGAGCTCGCTTACTCCAAGTAGGGTATTTATAAGAACGAACCTCAAAATTAATAATAAAGAGTAACATATTTTGTTTTTTGTGGCATTCATTCACAAAGCAGATGTTCAACATACAAAAATTACAATATGCATAATGTAAGCAGGTGCATTTAAACCTTTTCAGCCAAATACTGGGGTTCAGTGAACCCTGGAAAGGCGATACCTATAAAAGGTATCTCATTTTACTTGGTCAGTGGAAAAGAAAGCCCCGGCCCAACTGTCAAATGAAAAGTGAAAGGACTTAAGTGCGTTATTGTTTCCCTTACAGCTTATATAAGCAAATCTGCGATGCCCAGGGAGCTGTGCCCTTCGTCAAAACGAGACCCTCAATAGAGATGAAAAGCATATTACTTTCACTATTTATTGCTGAGTGTTATTACAGCTTCACTTATTATCAACAATCATTGAAGGTCTTAGGGGAAATTGCACATAAACAGCTGATATTTATTATTATTTTTCCTGTATATATATTAATTAATTATATTGTTATAATTTTAATGGTAGAAGTATTAAGACAGTTGTGGCCTTCTTTTTAATTGCATTTTATGATCAGAACACATAAAAAACTAATGGTTTTTTGGCTAATAATAATAATAATGTAATTCAATTAATTCTACTCCATGCCGCAGACTCTCTTAATTAAGCAATTAATTACTTTCAAAATTTCAATTAATTTACTTCAAGCACTTTAAGCTCTATATGTGTTAAGGGGTGTCCGAGGCCAGCCTCTTTTTCGATTATATAAGAAGTGGGGCGTGGCATATCTGAGACTTTCACTGCTGGCCGTTGCCAGAGGGCAGCATTAACAATAGCAATCAATATCAATACTCACCAAGAGCCGTTAACAATTGTCCGAAAATATGGGGTTTTGTTTTTGGCTTTCGTTTTGTGAGGCGACAAAAGCTAACAAGCGATTAACACGCGCTGCAAGTCATAAATCTGAGCGCATTAAAGCCGCGAAATAAAGGCAAGGTTGCCAGTTGCCAGCTGCCAGATGTCAGATGTCGAATTCCGACGGATAAAGAAACGCCCCTTAACAATGGCTTGTCCGAAGACAATGCAGACCGGGACATGGGTTCCACTGGCTGCCAACAGACAGACCACTCAGCTACTGAGGGACCAAAATATGGAAAATATAACCTGAGTTGGCATACAATTTATTAGAATTTATGAACAATTTTATTTCTCAATGGATGCTATTGCATTCTATCATTTACTTTATAACTCAGATCCTTTGAACTTTGTTTATAAATTCCCTTTTCATTAATAAATGTATAAGTAACTAAGATAGGAATTGATT